>JAQOTM010000041.1:0-92119 GCA_029168755.2 Tillandsia fasciculata | reverse complement strand
CCTTCTCATCACCCTTTGAGCTGAGAGCTCGAAGGGTCGAAATCCCCCTTGCAAACAGCCTCGGATGCAACCTTGAGTAAATCCAAAACAAACAATTCACAAAATACCCGATGTGTCCCCAAAAAGGAGGAAACATGCGTAGAAGCCCATCCAAATGCCGCCACGTGTCCCTCCAAAGGTCAACCGCGCACAGTGCCGCGGAGTCAGCGCGGCATGGCGCCCGCGCGCGCACGCGGCACGAGGTAAATATCCCTGCACGTGGACCGGGTGCACGAAACCAACCAATCACACAGTGCCACGTGTACACAGTCGGTCCATCGTGCACCCAAATAATTCCGTGGACCGCGCGCCTGACACCTCCACTCAGCGCCAGCCACGTGTCCCCCGCACTGGTGCACGCCGGCGCCGTGAGGACCGCCGCCTGCCCGCGCCCCTGCGCGCCTGCCCGGCCCTATGCGCCTGCCCGCGGCCGCTCAGCCGCCTGCCCGAGCCCTCCGCCGCCTTCCGCCGCCGCCCGCCGTCGCCGGAATCACTGTTCCGGCCGGTGAACAATAATTTACTGTAGCAAGCTCCGATAAATACAAGTAAATAGCCCATCTTGACCGTTTTCGCGTGCTGATTCCAAATACGGCGTCCATTTTGCCAAATTCCAATCCTATAAATTGTCGGAGGCTCCCGAAAAGGTATTTTAATCCGGAATTCGCGCTGAGCCTAAATTTGATATCCGATTTGCGCGAAAACACCTCTAAACATCCGACGGGGTCCCCCGATTACCCACGTGATCCATTTTAAGCCCCGAGTCCATCACTTGTGTCCAAATTAGCGCACGAACACCGTCGACATGCCGCGTAGGCTTCCAGAAGCTGCTGGTCACACTGTAGAGCCCTGCAAAGATCCGGGTCCCCAAACATCATCCTCTGAAGTGAAGCTGGTGCATGTGGTGCTGAAGCTGCTGCTGTTGATGTTGATTGTCGCTGTCTGCGAGGAGGTGTTGGAGGGTCATCTTGTCGTTGTGAGAGGGACTTCACTATAGTTGTTATCATTGATAGTTCCCAAACTATGCATGTATGCGGACGATGAAATATCGACTTTGAATTTCTTCAAAATTCGCATAATGATAATTGGGAAGGGAAGTCGCTCTGTGGGATGGGCATGTTCCACATACCGGGCCATCCTTGACCAGATGAGGAAGGGAATGTTGAAGTTAGAACCCATAGCTGCTGCCGGGTTTCCAAGAAGATAGAGGAATACATTCTGTCCCATCTTAGAACTTTTGTTTGCATATTTGGTATGATGTTGTAGCAAACAATGAAGTTCAGGAAGCGATACTCCGGTCGAAGTTCTTTGGAGAAGATTGAATTTCCGTCGACTGAGTATCGGGGAGACAAATCCCGTTAACAACCACTCTCCAGGTTTTATTGCTAAAGATATGACCCTTTAGGTAATGTGCCCCATCAACTCAGGCCTTCATTCCTAACACCTCTCCAATCAATTGAGGTGTAACTTTGATCTTAATATTCTAACTGTTGTTAGAAATTCTCGAGGTCTCTCCTCAAGATCAACCAGCTTCGATGAATTCTGATAAAACATTCTGACCAGATGTAGACAATATCCAAGATTGTCCGGGAAATTGCAATGGGTGCAACTCCCATTTGATCAAAAAGAGTCCCAAAAAGTGCAGAGCGCTCCTTGAGAGCTTTGACATTTACATGTCTTTCCCCAATGCATTCTCTGTTCCCAAATCCTTGATTCTCTCAGAACTCACAAAATCTTGTGGAGGAAGCTGACTTGCGAGTGGCTCTTCAATGGAGATACCCCGAGCACTCCCTCTCTTCCTGGCAACACTCTTTCTCTTTGTTTTAGCAGGCTTGCTTCCATCGGGGCTTTTCCTTTTTCAGCGGCGGTAGGCGGAGTCTTCGCCTTTGAAGTTTCAGCATGGGTTTCCCCTTTGAAGCCGTAGTTGCAGCACGTGCATACTTTCTCCAAAAGCTCATCCAAGTCAATGGACTCTGTTTTCGGATCCTGAATCTGAGTTTCTCTGAGCTTTCTTAGCCCTCTTGGGCTTGTTTGTTGCTCTAGTGTGAACCATAGCAACAAGAAGAACGATTATCCAAGTGAACACCATTATTGTTATTTCCTGTGAACGAGAGAAACCTGCGAGCAAAGACTCAAAACACGAAAAAATTGTTAATTTTCAAAAATTTGAAACTTGTACCTAAACAATCATTATCGTGTAGAGAGACTAAGAATCAAATTAGTTTTCCAAAGAGAATTTTAAAAATAGATCAACTCCATGATTTTTAAAATTCTCATTATCTGCCCTAAAACCGAATTTTCAGAAATTGAAGCCTAAAAATCGTTAATCCAGAGAATACCTAGCATATAATCAAAACTAATCTACTCAGAGTTCTTATTCCAAAGAAATTTGACCAAAAACCAATCACAAATAAAAGATACAAGATTTTCATGCGTTTTGAGAAATAAAGAAAATCTGTGAAAAACCGAAGTTTTGATCATAAAAACTTACTTTGATCCGAAGAACTCGAGTTAGAACGCTCCAAATTGGTTGATTTCTAGAGAGAGGAGCTCTGGAGACTTGGAAACAAAAGTTGTTGTAAAAAGAAATCAAAACCCTTTTGTTTCTTATAAAACCCTAGCCACGGCGGAACACCTTGTGAGTCCGTCCGGATCGGCTACCCGCAGAGAATACCTGCGTTCGGGATCCGAAACAGAAATCCCAGTCCGGATCGGCTCCAAACTTTTTTAGAAAAATTTAGAAAAATTCCAAAAATCTAGAAAAGATTGTAAGCACTTTTGTATATCAACTTTAAACAAAATTCATCGTTTCATGTCAAGAGAAATAGATTATGCTAAATCTATCAATAATATCCAAATAATGAAACGAAAATTTATAAAAATTAAATCCCTTAAAGTTGAACAAGTTCAATGACATCTATCACGATCTTATGAGTAATGCCCTATCAAATCATCAATTTGGTAAAGAAAATGAAGTACCAAGATTGATAGATGTTTGAAATCCCAAATATGTTAGATATATATCTAGTCAATTTGTTGAAGGGAGTGGCTCTTTGAGCATCTTTCAATAAAAATCCCACCTTGTACCAACCTTGGTTTGACAGGGTCAAGTATTCAAAAAGCATTTTATCTAACAACTTGAAAAACCATGCTTGGTAAACATAGCTGCACACAGTACTCGGACGACCGAGGTGGTAGCTCTTTCCTCCTGTAGTGGTAGTTTTCACACTCCTCATTGGGAGTAACTCTTTCCACATCTTTTGAGCATACAATTTAAATGACTCCCCCTCAATTAGCTATCAATTATTTAAGATATAAGGTATTCAACCAAAAATTGATTTTGATTTCATACTTGACTCAATTGTCAAATAAGATAAAAACTATACCAAGAGATCATTTGAGAGAGAAATTGACTTTGATCACTTAAAGATGACTTAATTGACAAAAATGATCATTGCATCAAATGATATTAGTGATATCCAAAGCATAATAAATTATAAAAATATGAAAGGATGCAATTAAAGTCAATAAACTAATGCTCAATTAATGTTCTATGTCAAGTATAGATAAGGAACAAAAACAAAAACAAAACCTAACCTAAGCAATGGTTTCAAAAAAGAAGTTATTTCAAGGAAGCATTCTATTGCCTTACGCAAATGAATAAACCGTTTGATCCAAAGGTTTTGTTAAAATGTCAGCTAATTGATCTTCAGTTGAAATTAGGAAAGTTGAAGAATATTTGATTCAACTAGCTCTCTAGAAAATGATATCTAAGTTCAATGTGTTTTGTTCTTGAGTGCAACACAGGATTTTTTGAAAATTTATAGCACTAGTGTTGTCACAAAAAATTGTTACCGAAGTTGCTGAAATTGGAAGTCGCTCAACACATTTCATCCAATTGAGTTGGGTTGAAAACTACCCGCTGAAATATATTCCGCTTTGGCAGTCGAGAGTGCAATGCAGTTTGCTTTTACTATCCACGCAACAAGGCAATGGCCAAGAAAAACATGCACCATCGTACTTTTCCGATCCACCACCTTCCTTCCCATGGCTATCTATTCAGATTGTTTCCCTCCTAGTGTCACGCCCCGGGTGTAAACCAGAACCCGGGCCCGTCCACAGATCCGCCGTGCATGCGGTATTTCCCACATACACGAAGCGTCGGTAACCTGCTCAGATATGAAATAATAATAAAAGAGCATAATAATAATCAGAGCTGAAATAAAACTACAGTATCTCAGACAGAAGCTGGAAGTAAAAGTACAACAGTAAAATAAATACAAGTGTCTCTCCCAGCTCACAACTACAAAATACATAAAGCTGGCAGAAGCCAGACCCCAAAAGAAAAGAAAGAAAAACTGTCTGAGAAGATCTGGTACCCAAAAGTCAAGCAGCTACGACCCTCGGTAGGCTCTCTAACTAGTCAGCGATGCGCTTGCCCCGATCAGTTGCTGATGTCCCAGCAACTCCCACAGAGGACTCTGCAAAACAAGGGAAAAGAAGGGAACAAGAAAAACAATGGGGGTCAGTACTACTATAAACAGTAGCCTCCCCTAGTGGGTAAAGCCTCAGCTCAGATATGCCCACCAGGTGCACCGAGGCAAAAAGGAAAGAAGAAGGGAAGGGATGCTAATAAATAAAGCGACTGATAAAAATGCTATCCCTAATATGCCTCTACATGACCAACCAATAAGGATGGGAAAAGTGATTCATCAGAATCAAGTATCCGGTCATAAAGACCCAATCTGACTGCCAGTGAACACTGGCACTGCCTGCTCTGCCAATCGAACTCAAAAACCCAGCCTGGTGCCCGGCGCTCACACCGTGGAACTCAAGAAACTAGCATGGTGCCCGGCGCTCACACCGTGGAAAGCCTACTCCGGAGTGGCACTCGAGGGGAGCGACCCACACGAGTACAAATAATACCACTGTATCAACATCTCTGTAACCACTGTCTCATAATAGCAGGACTGGATCGAGACTCAAGAAGTGGGAACAACCCTCCACTAAAGTAAGCCCGATCCCCGAACACCCAATCTGATGCAATAAAACAATCCGGTCAACCACCCAAGATCCGTGGTCGCCGCAACCCCCTGACCACTCAGCCTGTCCCCAATTCCCCAATACCTGCCTACACTGTCCACATACGCTCGAACCTGAGCGAGTAAGCCGCTAATGCCAACAATGAAAGGAGAAAGAGAAAAGCATGGTTTCTCCTAAGTCAATTCCAAAATAGTGTAGCAGTAAAAGATGACAATAATCATGTGATCAGTTAAATCATGCAATGTTCCAATTTCCAAGTATAACAGTTGAAGTGATATAAGCTAGGATGACCGTTTCACATGAATAAACCTTGGTTTTGCAGTCCTCTAATTCTATGTTGTCACGGGGTATAAGTTCCAGAATTAATAAGCGATTCCCTAGAGCATGCAAGTCTAACAATCAACACGTTCAACATTGTTATAACAAAGTACTCTGACATTCCTAGTGGGCATACAAAAAGAGGAGTGTAACAACCACCCACCTGAAGCGCAACTGTCCCAACTTGTACAGTCAGAAAATACCAAAAATCCAAATCCGCGCCCCCACAATACTCCTGGTACAACAAGGAATCCACTAATTACACTAGGGTCACAATCACAGCACTAATTACCACATACAAACACAAGTACTAAACTGTCAAATTATCACCTGCAACAAATGTCCAGAAAATTCTAATAAAAATATCCGGCGATCCTCGCGACGATAGCTTCGCAACGGTACCTTGCACGCCCAAATCCGAGTTCTGTACACCAAGATAAAAATTCAGCAAGTGGACACTCTCAAACACTAATCATGATTAAGGGTAGATTACTATTCACAGAGAGATCCTTAATTATCACCTCGAAGGAAAATTCACAAAAATCCACTAAAAATACGAGCGCGTTCCTTGCGATCCGTAGATGCAAAAGTTGTATAAGCTCGTTTCCATCAGACGCTCGTGCGCGAAGATAAGGCTGAAACACTCCACTGCTGTCAAGAATTCCATACAGAAAAAGGGGGTCACTTGTAGCCTCGAAAACCGTGCCAAAACCTCGAAACGGAAAAGCGCGACTATAACGAAAGATGAAGTTCTACCTCTTAGGAGTCCACTGGTGCAAGAATCACAGGAAAATGATGTCGGGGTAGCTCGGGGGAGCAAAAACACGAACACTGCGCCGAAGGAAGAACACAAGTAAGCAACGTCGCGCCGCACCGTAAAATGGGGAACCTCGGGATTCGTGCCACCAAAATTCCTAAGATTTGGTAGGAAGATCCAGGACAAAAAGATGCAAAATTTTGCTAGAAATAGGCATTTGCAGATTTGGCTCGGTTTGGGAGAACAATAGAGGAGAAGAAGGCTCGGACTGTGCATTATATAGAGGCTGAAAAACAATTCGGAAAATACCCTCTGTGTCCCCACTTTCGGGCGCTTGGGGATTTTCGGGCGGCTACAGTAACGGGCCGGCCCAGATTTCCGGGCGCGCACAGTGCGGCCCGGCCCACAGCACAGCCCAGCCCACTAAGCCCAAAAACCCCGCTGCACCCGGTGCACCAGAGCCAGCCACTGGCGGCGTGCCACGCGTCCCCGACAAGCCGTGCACCGCGCACGACGGCCGTGCACCGCGCACGTCGGCCGGCTGCCCCGGGCGTACGGTCACCTGCCCCGGCCATCGCGTGGACCGCGCGCACCAAGTCCCGCCAATCCCGATCCGCCACGCGTCCACCCGGTCCACCGTGCACCCGGCCCAAAACTCCGTGGACCGCGAATGCTGCACCGGCCAACCGGAAGGCGCCACGTGGCCCGCCTCCGGTGCACGCCCCGCGCGGTGGACCGCGCGCCTGCCCGCGGCCTGCCCGCGCCCTGGGCCGCCGCCTGCCGCCTGCCCGCGGCGGCGCCGCCGCCCGCCGACGCTGCCCGCCGCCGCCGGCCGCCGCCGGCGATCGCCGGCGACACTGTTCCGGCATGAACAGTAACCCAAGCACAAATTTGACCAGCAAATAGCCCGTCTTGACCGTTTTCGCGCGCTGATTCCAAAAACGAGGTCCGTTTCGCCAAATTCCGCCTCCAAAATTTGCCGGAGGCTCCCGCAAGCGCCAAAAACTGTCAAAACTTCCGGGTGTCCGCTTTTGGGCATCCGGACTCCGAATTGGGCAAACCAAAAGCCAATCTCAAGTGTTTTTCCGCGCTGAATCCAAATCCACCCTCCGTTTGGCCTAAATAAAATTCTAACATTCGGCATAAGCAGCCGAAGGCCAAAACAGCTAACTAAGCTCACTGGGTCCATCAGTGGCATCCCCTTGATGCACTATGGGCCAGATACACCATCAACAGGTGTCTAAACAGTGGATTCACGGGAAAAAGCTGCATGGGGGTTCGGAATACTACACCCTCCCCCACTAAAAAAAGTTTCGTCCCCGAAACGAAAATAAACAAGCAGACGTACCTCAAACTGCGGCCTCGAACAAGAAGGGGTAGGCATCTCTCATCTCTGTCTCTAGCTCCCAAGTAGCCTCTCGCTCCTCATGATGGCTCCATAGGATCTTCACATAAGGAATGGCCCGATTGCGCAATTCCCTCACCTCACGAGCAAGAATCCGCAACGGGCGCTCCTCGAAAACCAAGTCCTCGCCGATCTCCAACGAAGTGAAGTCAATCACGTGCGACGGGTCAAACACATACTTCCTCAGAGCTGAGACGTGGAAGACATCATGAACTCCGGCCAGGCGCGGGGGCAAGGCAACTCTGTATGCCACAGGACCAACTCTATCCAGTACCTCAAAGGGTCCAATAAAACGGGGACTGAGCTTCCCCCGTACTCCAAATCTCCGGACCCCTTTCGAGGGCGAGACCTTCAAGAAGACATGATCACCAATCTGAAACTCCAGGTCTCGCCGTCGAGTATCCGCGTAGCTCCTCTGACGACTCTGGGCTGTCTCAAGATGCCGGCGAATAATCCTGACCTTTTCCTCTGCCTCCAAAAGTAACTCCGGTCCCAAAGTCCTCCTCTCACCCACGTCACTCCAATATAAGGGGGACCGACACTTGCGTCCATACAACGCTTCAAACGGAGCCATCCGGATGCTCGCCTGATAGCTGTTGTTGTACGCAAACTCAACTAAAGATAAGTGCCGGTACCACCCTCCTCCAAAATCCATAACGCACGCTCTAAGCATATCCTCGAGGGTCTGAATGGTGCGCTCTGACTGCCCATCGGTCTGTGGGTGGAAAGCAGTGCTAAACCTGAGCTGAGTCCCCAAAGCAGAATGCAAACTCCCCCAAAAGCGTGATACGAATCTCGGGTCCCGATCTGACACAATCGAAGCAGGGATACCGTGAAGCCTCACAATCTCATCCATATACAACTGTGCCAAATGCTCCAATGACCAAGTCATCTGAACTGGCAAGAAGTGCGCCGACTTGGTGAGTCTGTCAACAATAACCCAGATCGCATCTGCCCCGCTCTGCGCCCTCGGCAATCCAGTGACGAAATCCATAGTGATGTGGTCCCATTTCCACTCGGGAATTGGAAGACTCTGCAACTTGCCAGCAGGAACGCGATGCTCTGCTTTCACTTGCTGACAAGTTAAACAATGAGCAACGAATCTCCCAACATCCCGCTTCATTCCGGGCCACCAAAACTGTGCCTTGAGGTCCTTATACATCTTAGTACCTCCAGGGTGGATAGTATAAGGTGTATAGTGGGCCTCTCTCAAAATCTGATCTCTAATCTCCTGATCCATAGGCACACACACTCGGTCCCTGTACCGCAGTACTCCCGAGCTGTTCACAGAAAAATCCCCTGTCTGATCTGCCTGAAGCTGCGTCCTGATCCTCATCAAGTGGGGGTCCTCACTCTGAGTGTCCCTGATCCTCTCCAACAGAGTGGGCTGCAAGACCATAGACATGAGTCTAGCAGAGACCCCAGGGGATACTACCTCCAGCTGTAATCTCCTCATCTGCTCGACCAACGGCGCCTGCTGCGAGATCAATAAGCTCAGGCTCGTCCTCCTGCTCAAAGCATCCGCCACAACATTGGCCTTGCCGGGGTGATAAAGGATACTCAGATCATAATCCTTTAGCAGCTCTAACCACCGGCGTTGCCTCAAATTCAGCTCCTTTTGAGTGAACAGATACTTCAAGCTCTTGTGATCAGTATAAATCTCGCAATGCTCACCATACAAGTAATGCCGCCACAGCTTCAGAGCATACACCACCGCTGCCAACTCCAGATCATGAGTAGGGTAATTTTTCTCATAATCCTTTAATTGCCTCGAAGCATAGGCAATTACCCTACCCTGCTGCATCAACACACAGCCCAAACCACTAAGTGAGGCATCACTGTAAATCACAAATCCTTCCCCCATAACAGGGAGGGCAAGGATTGGAGCGGTCATCAACCTCTGCTTCAGCTCCTGGAAACAACTCTGGCAAGTCTCGCTCCAGACAAACTTAACTCCTTTCCTGGTCAGACGAGTGAGGGGAGAGGAAAGCTTCGCAAAGCCTTCCACAAAGCGCCGATAGTAGCCCGCCAAACCAAGAAAGCTCCGCACCTCAGTGATAGTCGTCGGCCTCGGCCAATCTCGAATAGCATCCACCTTGGCCGGATCCACCATCACTCCAGCAGCTGAAACGACATGACCCAGAAAAGCAACCTCCCGAAGCCAAAACTCACACTTTTTGAACTTAGCATACAGCTTCTTCTCTCGCAGAAGCTGTAGCACGGTCCTCAAGTGCTCCTCGTGCTCCAAATCACTCCGGGAGTAAATCAGAATATCATCTATAAACACCACCACAAATCGATCCAAAAACGGCTGAAAAATCCTGTTCATCAAGTCCATGAATGCGGCAGGGGCATTGGTCAACCCAAAAGGCATCACAGTGAACTCATAATGCCCGTACCGCGATCTGAAAGCCGTCTTGGAGATGTCCTCGGCCCTCACCCTCAGCTGGTGGTAACCGGACTGCAGATCAATCTTCGAGAACACCGATGCTCCCTGTAACTGATCAAACAAATCATCAATCCGGGGGAGGGGATACTTGTTCCGGATGGTCACTTTGTTCAATTCCCGATAATCCACACACAACCGCAGTGATCCATCCTTCTTCTTCACAAA
Source organism: Tillandsia fasciculata (assembly GCA_029168755.2). NCBI lineage: Eukaryota > Viridiplantae > Streptophyta > Magnoliopsida > Poales > Bromeliaceae > Tillandsia > Tillandsia fasciculata. The sequence continues at coordinate 81,946 of JAQOTM010000041.1, read as the reverse complement.
CAACACGGGCGCTCCCCACGGAGAAACACTGGGTCGAATGAAGCCCCTATCCAACAGATCCTGAAGCTGGGCCTTCAACTCCCTCAACTCGGCTGGCGCCATCCTATAAGGTGCCTTTGAGATTGGTGCAGTTCCAGGAACTACATCAATCACGAACTCAATCTCCCTCTCCGGCGGCATCGTCGTCAACTCAGGGGGAAATACATCTGGGAACTCGCGGACAATAGAGATATCCTCGAGTCCCAGTGCCGCCGTAGGCACCTCCACCACAGTGGCCAAAAAGGCAGTGCAACCCCTACTCATCATCCTCCTAGCTCTGGCCGAGGAAATGGTCGCTGCGAACAGCGTGCTCTGGCAGCCTCTGAAAATGAACTCCTCCTGTCCTGGCTCGCGAAGAGTCACCGTCCTCTCTCTGCAGTCGATAGTGGCGAAGTACCGCGACAGCCAATCCATCCCAAGTACCAAATCAAAATCCTGGAGCTGCTGCAAAACAAGCAAGTCTGCAGGCAAAATCCAAGGCCCCAACTGCACTGGGCAAGCCACACAACGCTCCTCGACATGCAGAATATGATCAGGAATCCGCACCTCTACTGAATAAGATAAGGACTCTACCTCTAGACCATGCAGGGATGCAAATGCTCGACTAATGAAGGAATGAGATGCTCCAGTGTCGAATAAGGTACGAGCCCGAATATCAAAGAGTAGAATAATACCTGCCACCACCTGGTCTGCCGCTGAAGAATCCGCCAACTGGGCGGTATACACCCGCCCGCTCGGTGCTGGAGGTCGAGAGTCTACAGGATAAGAAGTGGACGGCCTGCTCGCTGGAGCATAAGGCCGCTGAGCTGGTGGCCGCTGCTGCTGAGGGGGAAAGGGAACCGATGCCGAAGACGGTGCCGAGGAAGTAGAAAGGGGGCAAGTGGCTCGCACATGCCCAGGCTGCCCACAACGGAAGCATCGACCCCATCTCTGATCACAAGTAATGGCGGCATGCTGACCTCCACAGAAAATACATCGGTCAGAAGGTCGGGGCTGTCTCGGCTGCTGCTGCTGTCTCGAGGACTGCTGCTGAGACCTCTGCTGCCTCTGCTGTGGTCTCTGCTGCTGGTGCTGCTGCTGTGGATGCTGCTGCGGTCTCTGGGGTCCCCCAGGCCCTCTCCTATCAGATCGACCACGGCCAAAAGACTGAGACTGCGGCGGCCGTGGCGGTCTCCAAGAGCTGGTCTGTCCCCCATCCTCTGGGGCTGGTCGCTTCCTGTCGGAACTCTGCGCGACCGCAGCCCTCCGTCTGGCCACCTCCTGATCGCCTCTCTCCACCCACTGTGCATGCTCTGCGGCTGCCTCCAGAGTCTGAAATCTCTGAGCATGCACAAGTGTGTATATCTCCGGGCGAAGGCCCCCCTCAAAAAGCTCAACCTGGTGCGGACCGTCGCGGGCGACATAAGGCACACAGTTCAGCAACTCCCTGAACTCCTGAAAGTAAGCATGGGTCGGTCGCTCGCCCTGCTGCAAATTCTTCAGATCATCCTCTAACTTTTTCTTCACGCTGGTAGAGAAGTAGGTGTCCAACACCATCCGTCTGAACTCCTCCCAAGGTAGCTGCCTAGTGATCCGGAACTCCAGTGGCTCAACTCGCTGCCACCAAAAGTCAGCATCTCCGTCCAAACAGTGCACCGCCATGTGCACTCGGTACCTCGGGTCGATGAAGAAGTCCCGGAAAAGCTTCTCCATCGCAGAAAGCCAAATCCCAACAGCCCGGGGCTGAGCATCCCGCCCCGAAAACCTCGGTGGTCCCCGCTTGACAAACGCCGCGAGTCTGTCAGCAAAATCCCGCTCCTCCTCCGTAGTCAAGGGCTGAAACGCCGCAGAAGCCCCGATACTCGAAGATGGCGCCGATGGCGCAAAAGGTGCAACAGGAGGCGCAGGGGCCTCCGGAACAGCTGGGGGTGGTGCCTCCCTCTGAGCAAGCAGCTGCTCAATCCTCTGCTCCTGGCGGCGCTGACCCTCCGCCAACTGGGCCACCAAGGCCCTCAACTCAGCAAGCTCAGGTGGTGTAGGCTGCTCTGGCTCAGCAGGGGGCGAAGGAACACCCCGAGTGGGAATCCGACGTCGAGGAGGCATCCTGCCACAAGAAACCAAACATCAGCAACAAAACCCCACACGACCCAATCTGGCGAAAGTCAAAAGACATCCCCCTATTTCTGTAACCTTAGGTTGTCTGCAGCCAACATAATGGTTCAACAGAAATAGACTATGTCAATCACTCTTCACTCACTGGAAGAGTTAACAATAATAATCACCGACTTCCGCAACAAGTCACGCTACTCACGCCCTATAATCCTAGGGTCTGTCAAAAGCCTAGGGTTTCCTAAGTCCCAACTGACCTATCCCTAAGCTCTGATACCAACTTAATCTGTCACGCCCCGGGTGTAAACCAGAACCCGGGCCCGTCCACAGATCCGCCGTGCATGCGGTATTTCCCACATGCACGAAGCGTCGGTAACCTGCTCAGATATGAAATAATAATAAAAGAGCATAATAATAATCAGAGCTGAAATAAAACTACAGTATCTCAGACAGAAGCTGGAAATAAAAGTACAACAGTAAAATAAATACAAGTGTCTCTCCCAGCTCACAACTACAAAATACATAAAGCTGGCAGAAGCCAGACCCCAAAAGAAAAGAAAGAAAAACTGTCTGAGAAGATCTGGTACCCAAAAGTCAAGCAGCTACGACCCTCGGTAGGCTCTCTAACTAGTCAGCGATGCGCTTGCCCCGATCAGTTGCTGATGTCCCAGCAACTCCCACAGAGGACTCTGCAAAACAAGGGAAAAGAAGGGAACAAGAAAAACAATGGGGGTCAGTACTACTATAAACAGTAGCCTCCCCTAGTGGGTAAAGCCTCAGCTCAGATATGCCCACCAGGTGCACCGAGGCAAAAAGGAAAGAAGAAGGGAAGGGATGCTAATAAATAAAGCGACTGATAAAAATGCTATCCCTAATATGCCTCTACATGACCAACCAATAAGGATGGGAAAAGTGATTCATCAGAATCAAGTATCCGGTCATAAAGACCCAATCTGACTGCCAGTGAACACTGGCCCTGCCTGCTCTGCCAATCGAACTCAAAAACCCAGCCTGGTGCCCGGCGCTCACACCGTGGAACTCAAGAAACTAGCATGGTGCCCGGCGCTCACACCGTGGAAAGCCTACTCCGGAGTGGCACTCGAGGGGAGCGACCCACACGAGTACAAATAATACCACTGTATCAACATCTCTGTAACCACTGTCTCATAATAGCAGGACTGGATCGAGACTCAAGAAGTGGGCACAACCCTCCACTAAAGTAAGCCCGATCCCCGAACGCCCAATCTGATGCAATAAAACAATCCGGTCAACCACCCAAGATCCGTGGTCGCCGCAACCCCCTGACCACTCAGCCTGTCCCCAATTCCCCAATACCTGCCTACACTGTCCACTATACGCTCGAACCTGAGCGAGTAAGCCGCTAATGCCAACAATGAAAGGAGAAAGAGAAAAGCATGGTTTCTCCTAAGTCAATTCCAAAATAGTGTAGCAGTAAAAGATGACAATCATCAGGTGATCAGTTAAATCATGCAATGTTCCAATTTCCAAGTATAACAGTTGAAGTGATATAGGCTAGGATGACCGTTTCACATGAATAAACCTTGGTTTTGCAGTCCTCTAATTCTATGTTGTCACGGGGTATAAGTTCCAGAATTAATAAGCGATTCCCTAGAGCATGCAAGTCTAACAATCAACACGTTCAACATTGTTATAACAAAGTACTCTGACATTCCTAGTGGGCATACAAAAAGAGGAGTGTAACGACCACCCACCTGAAGCGCAACTGTCCCAACTTGTACAGTCAGAGAATACCAAAAATCCAAATCCGCGCCCCCACAATACTCCTGGTACAACAAGGAATCCACTAATTACACTAGGGTCACAATCACAGCACTAATTACCACATACAAACACAAGTACTAAACTGTCAAATTATCACCTGCAACAAATGTCCAGAAAATTCTAATAAAAATATCCTGGCGATCCTCGCGACGATAGCTTCGCAACGGTACCTTGCACGCCCAAATCCGAGTTCTGTACACCAAGATAAAAATTCAGCAAGTGGACACTCTCAAACACTAATCATGATTAAGGGTAGATTACTATTCACAGAGAGATCCTTAATTATCACCTCGAAGGAAAATTCACAAAAATCCACTAAAAATACGAGCGCGTTCCTTGCGATCCGTAGATGCAAAAGTTGTATAAGCTCGTTTCCATCAGACACTCGTGCGCGAAGATAAGGCTGAAACACTCCACTGCTGTCAAGAATTCCATACAGAAAAAGGGGGTCACTTGTAGCCTCGAAAACCGTGCCAAAACCTCGAAACGGAAAAGCGCGACTATAACGAAAGATGAAGTTCTACCTCTTAGGAGTCCACTGGTGCAAGAATCACAGGAAAATGATGTCGGGGTAGCTCGGGGGAGCAAAAACACGAACACTGCGCCGAAGGAAGAACACAAGTAAGCAACGTCGCGCCGCACCGTAAAATGGGGAACCTCGGGATTCGTGCCACCAAAATTCCTAAGATTTGGTAGGAAGATCCAGGACAAAAAGATGCAAAATTTTGCTAGAAATAGGCATTTGCAGATTTGGCTCGGTTTGGGAGAACAATAGAGGAGAAGAAGGCTCGGACTGTGCATTATATAGAGGCTGAAAAACAATTCGGAAAATACCCTCTGTGTCCCCACTTTCGGGCGCTTGGGGATTTTCGGGCGGCTACAGTAACGGGCCGGCCCAGATTTCCGGGCGCGCACAGTGCGGCCCGGCCCACAGCACAGCCCAGCCCACTAAGCCCAAAAACCCCGCTGCACCCGGTGCACCAGAGCCAGCCACTGGCGGCGTGCCACGCGTCCCCGACAAGCCGTGCACCGCGCACGACGGCCGTGCACCGCGCACGTCGGCCGGCTGCCCCGGGCGTACGGTCACCTGCCCCGGCCATCGCGTGGACCGCGCGCACCAAGTCCCGCCAATCCCGATCCGCCACGCGTCCACCCGGTCCACCGTGCACCCGGCCCAAAACTCCGTGGACCGCGAATGCTGCACCGGCCAACCGGAAGGCGCCACGTGGCCCGCCTCCGGTGCACGCCCCGCGCGGTGGACCGCGCGCCTGCCCGCGGCCTGCCCGCGCCCTGGGCCGCCGCCTGCCGCCTGCCCGCGGCGGCGCCGCCGCCCGCCGACGCTGCCCGCCGCCGCCGGCCGCCGCCGGCGATCGCCGGCGACACTGTTCCGGCATGAACAGTAACCCAAGCACAAATTTGACCAGCAAATAGCCCGTCTTGACCGTTTTCGCGCGCTGATTCCAAAAACGAGGTCCGTTTCGCCAAATTCCGCCTCCAAAATTTGCCGGAGGCTCCCGCAAGCGCCAAAAACTGTCAAAACTTCCGGGTGTCCGCTTTTGGGCATCCGGACTCCGAATTGGGCAAACCAAAAGCCAATCTCAAGTGTTTTTCCGCGCTGAATCCAAATCCACCCTCCGTTTGGCCTAAATAAAATTCTAACATTCGGCATAAGCAGCCGAAGGCCAAAACAGCTAACTAAGCTCACTGGGTCCATCAGTGGCATCCCCTTGATGCACTATGGGCCAGATACACCATCAACAGGTGTCTAAACAGTGGATTCACGGGAAAAAGCTGCATGGGGGTTCGGAATACTACACTACTGGTTTACTAGTAGTTCTCACCCCCATTCTTCTTTCTCTTTTCTTCTCCTTTGTTTTGCAGAGCCTTCTGCGGGTGCTGCTGGGCTTACAGCGGCGGGTCGAGGAGAGAGGACGGCTGAGTAGCTAGACAGTGGACCCGACATGAGTTAGCTAGACTGTACCTTTCATGTATCTTATCTCAGACTGTTGTACTTTTACTTTTGGGGTCTGGCTTCTGCCAGCTGTTTGTATTATAGTGGTGAGCTGGGAGAGACATCTGTATTTTATTTTACTATTGTACCTTTTACTTCCAGCTTCTATCTGAGATACAGTAGTTTTAGTTTAGCTCTGATTATTATTATGCTCTTTTATTGCTATTTCTTATTTGAGCAGGTTACCCGACGCTTCGTGTATGTGGGAAATACCGCATGCACGGCGGACTGTAGACGGGCCCGGTTCCGGTTCACCCGGGGCGTGACAATCGTGAATGATCGCCTAGGTGAAAGCGTCTTGTTTGAAGTATTGCTGCTCCTTGATGATGTCGTCTTGAGCGGTGAACTACCAAGGCTCTTTTCCTTCAATGATTTGCTTGATTTTCGAGGAATCACCTTTTTGGTAGTCATTGCAAGAGGTGCTTGAGGTGTGCGTTTGGCTCCCATCTTGCAATTTCTCCTTATGTGCCCTGAAATGCCACAGCGAAAACATACCTTAGGTCTTGACGATCCCAAAGAGGATGAAGTAGGCTTGTTGTCGTTGCTTGTCGTGAATTCCGGTGTCGGAGGAGGAGATACCGACTGAGGCACAAAACTGTCCCACTCGAACTTGGAATGTCTCCAGTTTGAGTGTATCCGAGGCCGAACTTATTTGTTTGACCAAGACCAAGAAGCCTGTCCAACTTACTCCTTCCAGAAGAAATCTCTTAAGTCATCCTTCAGTTGGCGATGGTCCGTCATTTCCAATTTTTCCTGTCGAGCCTCGCCGTTGAGCTTCAAGAAGTAATTCGCTTTGTTCACCATATCCATATAATTCTTCTCGAGTTGCTCATTGGACTCTTGAAGGGAAACATTTGTTTTAATCAGATTATCCCTTTCCACTTCAAGATCGGTTGAGAGAGAGGTTACCCTTTTTACTTCTTCTTCGAGATCCTGCAATCTCCCTTTCAACCCCTTGTTTTGCTTAGCCAGTTTCTTTGAATCCCTCAAAAGTTGTGGTAGGCTAGAGCAAAATCTTCACCTTCCGAATCATCTGATTCATCGTCCGTTGCAATCTTTTCAACAGTGGAGTTGGACAGTGAATCGGATGTACTTGCCATTAAGCACATGAAGGGTGAAGATGTAGTGGACGCGTGGAATGCTGTCGCGTTGTCTTCTTCATCACTTGAGGATGACTCATTTGACGTGGAGTTGTCATCCCAAGTGACGACTTGCATCGCCTTCTTCTTTGCCGGATTCTTGTTGGGACACTCCGTTGAAATGTGGCCGTAGCCTCGACATTTGAAGCACTGAACTTGTCCCTCTGAACTTTTCTTATCCTTTGAGAAGTTCTCTTGCTTTCTTGACTTGTAACTTGAAGAACCCTTGCCTTTCTTCGACTTTCCGAAGGATGGAGTTTTGCTTGGATTACCCCTTCGAAAGTTGCGGCGAAACTTCCTTGTCAAGAGAGCGAGCTGCTTCTCAAAGTCCTCCATAGATAGGTTCTCGTCATCGTCCGAGGAGGATGAATCCGCGTCTTCTTCTTAGTTGTTTTCAATGCGTAACCTGAAGACTTAGAAGAGGATGCCTTTCCAGAAGAATAGTTAGTAGGAAATGTCATTTCATAAGTTTGTAAAGCACCTACTAATTCTTCTACACGCATTTCGTCCGGGTGTTTAATTGTTTCAATGGCTGCGACCTTCGGGCGAAATCGTTCAGGAAGAGTTCTTAGAATTTTTCTTACAACTTTAAATTCTGGAATCTTCTCTCCCAAGTTAGCACATGAGTTTACGATGTCTTGCAATCGTGTGTAATAGTCAGTGAAAGATTCATTCTCTGCCATAGAGATAGAGTCAAACTTGCTCGTAAGCATTTGCAGTTTCTGAATCTTCACAAGGTTAGTTCCCTCATGCGTAACTTGAAGAACATCCCAGATTTCTTTCGCAGTCTCACATGCCGAGACGCGAGAGAACTCTGTTTGTGACAAAGCATTAAATAGAGCATTAATTCCCTTGCCATTGTAAGAAGATGAATCTATCTCTTCCTTGGTCCATTTCGACCTAGGTTTTAAGGTGCGAACATCATCTAATAATTTCAGTTGGATTAGACCATCCTAATTCAATTGATTGCCACACCCTTTCGTCGATGGAAATTAAAAAGGCTTTCATCCGTACTTTCCAGTACGCATAATTTGTTCCATCAAAGAAAGGGGGTCGATTGATGTTTCCACCTTCAACCATTGTTTACAACCCTATTCCCGCTCTGATACCACTTGTTGGGTTTAAGTAATTGGATCTAAATAGGGGAAAAAACACCTAGAGGGGGGTGAATAGGTGTAAACAATAAACACTCAAAAAATCATTGCGCAATAAAACCCAATGCGGAAAAATAAAAGAACACGCAAGATTTTTACGTGGAAAAACTCCAAACCGGAGTAAAAAACCACGGGACCGATAACACGGCGAAATCCACTAGAATTAACACACGTACAAGGTGATATAACGTACTCACAGACGACTCAACCTTTTACCATACGCTCCTAGTAGATCTTCTCCGCTCGCTCCACGACGCTTCTCGAATCCACGATCCGCGCCCAACGCTGAATCCACAGCGTCCAACGTCGAGTCCACGACGTCCGACCGAATCCACGGTCTTCACCCAATAGCACGCTTCGAATCCACGAACGTACCTCGCTCCGAATCCACGAGAGCGGTTGCACCTTGAATCCACAAGGCCACGCGAGTCCACGCGCCGATTTTGGGTAAATCGTTGTTTGTTTGGGTGGTGATGATCCGCCGAATACTTAGATTAAAATAGATCGGAAATACCATCTAAGTATTCATTGATTTGATTCTACTCAAAATGTGAGTATGGAAAACCTAGAATCAAATCAATCAATATAGATGAAGAAACATAGAATAAATCTATTGATTTCCTTTCTTCTCTATATGTGGATTTTTCTTTTTCGGCTATATTTTTCTATTTTTTCCGATTATGGGATGCCCTAGAAATGAATCAAGGGCTATTTATAGGTTAGAAACCATGGAAGAAGATAAGGATCAAAAACAGCCTTTTCTGGAAATTTTACCGACGGCGATCCGGATTGGAATTGGACGATCCGGATCGCAGAAGCAAGAAGACGATTTCCAGAAAATGCCTGTTCGGGATCCGGATCGTAGTCCCCGATCCGGATCGTTCATACAGTTTCACCAAACATCACGTTCGGGATCCGGATTGCAATTCCTGATCCGGATCGTTCAAGCAAAGGTAAAACAGTGTTCGGGATCCGGATCATGAAATGCTGCGATCCGGATTGAACCAGTGTATGAACGAACACCCTTCGGGATCCGGATTGCCGAGCCCGATCCGGATCCTGAACATGTCCCATGTCCAGTTTTTGATGTTTATGCAATAAAACTTCTTCCAGGTGTTTCTACACTATAAGAAGTATTCGGATCACCAAAAATCTTTAGTTAAACGTACCTGATCCTTTTGAATTCTTCTTTCTTGAGATTGAGGTATATGATCCAAAGTTTTTCATCTTCAATCTTCAAGACTTAATACTTTCACGAAATACGCCAACTCAAATTCCGTAACAGTAAATGGTATATTTTTCTCTTGGTTGATGATTTCTCTAGATACTCTTGGGTAGCATTTTTAAAAGAGAAAGCGGATACTTTTGATTCTTTTCACGAGATTTACCATCGTATTATGACTGAAAAGAATGAAAAGATCATTCGTGCTAGAAGTGATAGAGGTGGAGAATTCATAAATTCTAAATTCATTGATTTTTGCACTTCCAACGGCATTAAACATGAATTCTCAGCACCCTATACACCTCAACAGAATGGTGTAGTCGAGCGCAAAACAGGGTTGTACAAGAGATGGCACGTGTTATGCTTCACAGCCGAATTTACCGTTATATTTTTGGGCTGAAGCTGTGAACACTGCAGTCTATGTAATTAATCGAGTTTATTTGCGCCCGGGAACTTTAAATACACCATATGAACTATGGTTTTGTAGAAAACCGAACATCAAATATTTTCGTATCTTTGGGAGTCCGTGTTACATTATTTTACGTGACCGCGAAATCTTGGAAAATTTGACTCTCGAAGTGACGAAGGGATTTTCATGGGTTATTCTACAAACAGTAGAGCATATCGGGTATTTAACTTGGAATCTAAAACGATGGTGAATCTATAAATGTTAAAGTAGATGAAGCTTTTCACTTTGCATCTGAAAAATCTACCCCTGATATCTCTCTTGATGATGATACACCTGCTAATGCATCTTCTAATAACAATTCTTCCGATAATAATGATGCATCTAATGGTTCTTCAAGTTTATCTGATGTGCAGGAATCATCTCATGTACCTCCGAGTACTCCGTTACCTCAAACGTTACGCATCTCCAAGGATCATCCGAATCAAACATTATTGGAGACCCACAAGAAGGAGTCAGGACTCGGAGCAATTGGTTTGTGGATTCGCTTGTTACGTTTCCATGATAGAACCAAAGAATTCGATGAAGCTCTTCAGGATGACTACTGGATTGAAGCAATGCAGGAAGAGCTCCATCAGTTTGAACGGAACAAAGTCTGGGAATTAACGAAGCCTCCGAAGCAACACAATGTGATAGGTACTAAATGGATTTTCAAGAATAAGAAAATAGGATGGTACCATCATCAGGAACAAAGCACGTCTAGTTGCTCAAGGCTACTCTCAAATAGAAGGTATAGACTTTGATGAACTTTCGCCCCTGTAGCTAGACTCGAGTCATTCGTATCTTATTCGCGATTGCTTCACAAAAATCCACTAAAATAAAGGCGTTCTTGCGATCCGTTAGAGCAAAAGTTTTTATAAGCTTTTCCTCGGGGAAGGTTTTGTGGCTCAACACCCGTGCCGACGATAAGCTGAAACACCCACTTCTGATTCAAGAATTCCATACGGTACGAAAGGGGGACCGCGAGCCTCGAAAAGTGCCAAACTCGAGGAAAAGCGGAACTATAACTCAGTGAAGACTACCTCTTACAAGCCATTGTGGCAATAATCATCAGGAAAATATTTCGGGGTAGCTCGGGGTAGACAAACACTACACACTGGCGCCGAAGGAAGAAACACAATAATCAACGCGCGCCGCACGTAAAAATGGGGAACCTCGGGATCGTGCCACCCAAAATTCCTAAGAGTTTGTTAGGAAGATCCAGACAAAAACAGATGCCAAAATTTTTGCTAGAAATAGGCTATTTGCCAGATTTGGCTCGTTTGGGAGAACAATCAAGGAGAAGAAGGCTCGGACGTTCATTAGATAAGCTGAAAAACAATTCGAAATACCCTCTGTGTCCCCACTTTTCGGGCGCTTGGGGGATTGTCGGGCGGCTACAGTAACGGGCCGGCCCAATTTCCGGCGCGCACAGTGCGGCCCGGCCCACACGCAGCCCACCCACTAAGCCCAAAACCCCCGCTGCAAACCCGTTGCACCAGAGCCAGCCACTGGCTGGCGTGCCACGCGTCCCCGACAAGCGTGCACCGCGGCACGACGGCCGTGCACCGCGCACGTCGGCCGCTGCCCCGGGCAGTAACTGTCACCTGCCCGGCCATCGCGTGGACCGCGCGCACCAAGTCCCGCCAATCCCGATCCGCCACGCGTCCACCCGGTCCCCGTGCACCCGGCCCAAACTCCGTGGACCGCGAATGCTGCACCGGCCAAACCGAAGGCGCCACGTGCCCGCCTCCGTGACAACGCCCGCGCGGTGGACCGCGCGCCTGCCCCGGCCTGCCCGCCGCCCTGGGCCGCCGCCTGCCGCCTCCCGCGGCGCGCCGCCGCCCGCACGACGCTGCCCGCCGCCGCCTGGCCGCCGCCGGCGATCGCCGGCGACACTTTTCGGCATGAACAGTAACCCAAGCACAAATTTGACCAGCAAATAGCCCGTCGTGACCGTTTTCGCGCGCTGATTCCAAAAACGAGGTCCGTTTCGCAAATTCCAGCCTCCAAAATTTGCCGGAGGCTCCCGCAAGCGCCAAAACTGTCAAAACTTCCGGGTGTCCCGCTTTTGGCATCCGGACTCCGAATGGGCAAACCAAAGCCAATCTCAAGTGTTTTTCCGCGCTGAATCCAAATCCACCCTCCGTTTGGCCTAAATAAAATTTCTAACATTCGGCATAAGCAGCCGAAGGCCAAAACAGCTAACTAAGCTACACTGGGTCCATCAGTGGCATCCCCTTGATGCACTATGGCCAGAACACCATCAACAGTGTCTAACAGTGGATTCACGGGAAAAAGCTGCATGGGGTTTCTGAATACTACACTACTGTGTTTACTAGTAGTTCTCACCCCCCATTCTTCTTTCCTTTTCTTCTCCTTTGTTTTGCAGAGCCTTCTGGTGTGCTGCTGGGCTTACAGCGGCGGGTCGAGGAGAGAGGACGGCTGAGTAGCTAGACAGTGGACCCGACAGTGAGTTAGCTAGACTTGTACCTTTCATGTATCTTACTCAGACTGGTGTACTTTTACTTTTGGGGGCTGGCTTCTGCCAGCTGTTTGTATTATAGTGGTGAGCTGGGAGAGACATCTGTATTTTATTTTACTATTGTACCTTTTACTTCCAGCTTCTATCTGAATACAGTAGTTTTAGTTTTAGCTCTGATTATATTATGCTCTTTTATTGCTATTTTCTTATTTGAGCAGGTTACCGACGCTTCGTGTATGTGGGAAATACCGCATGCACGGCGGATCTGTAGACGGGCCCGGGTTCCGGTTACACCCGGGGCGTGACAATCGTGAAGTGACTCGCCTAGATAAAAGCGCCTTGTTTGAAGTATTGCTGCTCCTTGATGATGTCGTCTTGAGCGGTGAACTACCAAGGCTCTTTTCCTTCAGATGATTTGCGGTTGATTTTCGAGGAATCACCTTTTTGGTAGTCATTGCAAGAGGTGCTTGAGGTGTGCGTTTGGCTCCCATCTTGCAATTTCTCCTTATGTGCCCTGAAATGCCACAGCGAAAACATACCTTAGGTCTTGACGATCCCAAAGAGGATGAAGTAGGCTTGTTGTCGTTGCTTGTCTGAATTCCAGTGTCGGAGGAGGAGGTACCGACTGAGGCACAAAAACTGTCCCACTCGAACTTGGAATGTCTCCAGTTTGAGTGTATCCGAGGCCGAACTTATTTGTTTGACCAAGACCAAGAAGCCTGTCCAACTTACTCCTTCCAGAAGAAAATCTCTTTAAGTCATCCTTCAGTTGGCGAATGGTCTCCGTCATTTCCAATTTTTCCTGTCGAGCCTCGCCGTTGAGCTTCAAGAAGTAATTCGCTTTGTTCACCATATCCATATAATTCTTCTCGAGTTGCTCATTGGACTCTTGAAGGGAAACATTTGTTTTAATCAGATTATCCCTTTCCACTTCAAGATCGGTTGAGAGAGAGGTTACCCTTTTTACTTCTTCTTCGAGATCCTGCAATCTCCCTTTCAACCCCTTGTTTTGCTTAGCCAGTTTCTTTGAATCCCTCAAAAGTCTGTGATAGGCTAGAGCAAAATCTTCACCTTCCGAATCATCTGATTCATCGTCCGTTGCAATCTTTTCAACAGTGGAGTTGGACAGTGAGTCGGATGTACTTGCCATTAAGCACATGAAGGGTGAAGATGTAGTGGACGCGTGGAAAGCTGTCGCGTTGTCTTCTTCATCACTTGACGATGACTCATTTGACGTGGAGTTGTCATCCCAAGTGACGACTTGCATCGCTTTCTTCTTTGCCGGATTCTTGTTGGGACACTCCGTTGAAATGTGGCCGTAGCCTCGACATTTGAAGCACTGAACTTGTCCCTCTGAACTTTTCTTATCCTTTGAGAAGTTCTCTTGCTTCCTTGACTTGTAAGTTGAAGAACCCTTGCCTTTCTTCGACTTTCCGAAGGATGGAGTTTTGCTTGGATTTCCCCTTCGAAAGTTGCGGCGAAACTTCCTTGTCAAGAGAGCGAGCTGCTTCTCAAAGTCCTCCATAGAAAGGTTCTCGTCGTCGTCCGAGGAGGATGAATCCGCGTCTTCTTCCTTGTTGTTTTCAATGCGTAACCTGAAGACTTAGAAGAGGATGCTTTTCCAGAAGAATAGTTAGTAGGAAATGTCATTTCATAAGTTTGTAATGCACCAACTAATTCTTCTACACGCATTTCGTCCGGGTGTTTAATTGTTTCAATGGCTGCGACCTTCGGGCGAAATCGTTCAGGAAGAGTTCTTAGAATTTTTCTTACAACTTTAAATTCTGGAATCTTCTCTCCCAAGTTAGCACATGAGTTTACGATGTCTTGCAATCGTGTGTAATAGTCAGTGAAAGATTCATTCTCTGCCATAGAGATAGAGTCAAACTTGCTCGTAAGCATTTGCAGTTTCTGAATCTTCACAAGGTTAGTTCCCTCATGCGTAACTTGAAGAACATCCCAGATTTCTTTCGCAGTCTCACATGCCGAGACGCGAGAGAACTCTGTTTGTGACAAAGCATTAAATAAGCATTAATTCCTTTGCCATTGTAAGAAGATGAATCTATCTCTTCCTTGGTCCATTTCGACCTAGGTTTTAAGGTGCGAACATCAGAAATAATTTCAGTTGGATTAGACCATCCTAATTCAATTGATTGCCACACCCTTTCGTCGATGGAAATTAAAAAGGCTTTCATCCGCACTTTCCAGTACGCATAATTTGTTCCATCAAAGAAAGGGGGTCGATTGATGTTTCCACCTTCAACCATTGTTTACAACCCTATTCCCGCTCTGATACCACTTGTTGGGTTATAAGTAATTGGATCTAAATAGGGGAAAAAACACCTAGAGGGGGGTGAATAGGTGTAAACAATAAACACTCAAAAAATCATTGCGCAATAAAACCCAATGCGGAAAAATAAATGAACACGCAAGATTTTTACGTGGAAAAACTCCAAACCGGAGTAAAAAACCACGGGACCGATAACACGGCGAAATCCACTAGAATTAACACACGTACAAGGTGATATAACGTACTCACAGACGACTCAACCTTTTACCATACGCTCCTAGTAGATCTTCTCCGCTCGCTCCACGACGCTTCTCGAATCCACGATCCGCGCCCAACGCTGAATCCACAGCGTCCAACGTCGAGTCCACGACGTCCGACCGAATCCACGGTCTTCACCCAGTAGCACGCTTCGAATCCACGAACGTACCTCGCTCCGAATCCACGAGAGCGGTTGCACCTTGAATCCACAAGGCCACGCGAGTCCACGCGCCGATTTAGGGTAAATCGTTGTTTGTTTTGGGTGGTGATGATCCGCCGAATACTTAGATTAGAAATAGATCGGAAATACCATCTAAGTATTCATTGATTTGATTCTACTCAAAATGTGAGTATGGAAAACCTAGAATCAAATCAATCAATATAGATGAAGAAACATAGAATAAATCTATTGATTTCCTTTCTTCTCTATATGTGGATTTTTCTTTTCGGCTATCTTTTTCTAATTTTGCCGATGTATGTGGATGCCCTAGAAATGAATCATAGGGTCTATTTATAGGTTAGAAACCATTGGAAGAAGATAAGGATCAAAAACTGCCTTTTCTGGAAATTTTACCGACGGCGATCCGGATTGAATTGGACGATCCGGATCGCAGAAGCAAGAAAGACGATTTCCAGAAAAATGCCAGTTCGGGATCCGGATCGTAGTCCCGATCCGGATCGTTCATACAGTTTCACCAAACATCACGTTCGGGATCCGGATTGCAATTCCTGATCCGGATCGTACAAGAAAAAGGTAAAACCAGTGTTCGGGATCCGGATCATGAAATGCTGCGATCCGGATTGAACCAGTGTATGAACGAACACCCTTCGGGATCCGGATTGCGAGCCCGATCCGGATCCTGAACATGTCCCATGTCCAGTTTTTGATGTTTATGCAATAAAACATTCTTCCAGGTGTTTCTACACTATAAGAAGTATTCGGATCACCAAAAATCTTTAGTTAAACATACCTGATCCTTTTGAATTCTTCTTTCTTGAGATTGAGGTATATGATCCAAAGTTTTTTCATCTTCAATCTTCAAGACTCAATACTTTCACGAAATACGCCAACTCAAATTCCGTAACAGTAAATGGTATATTTTTCTCTTGGTTGATGATTTCTCTAGATACTCTTGGGTAGCATTTTTAAAAGAGAAAGCTGATACTTTTGATTCTTTTCACGAGATTTGCCATCGTATTATGATTGAAAAGAATGAAAAGATTACTCGTGTTAGAAGTGATAGAGGTGGAGAATTCATAAATTCTAAATTCATTGATTTTTGCACTTCCAACGGCATTAAACATGAATTCTCAGCACCCTATACACCTCAACAGAATGGTGTAGTCGAGCGCAAAAACAGGGTTGTACAGAGATGGCACGTGTTATGCTTCACAGCCGGAACTTACCGTTATATTTTTGGGCTGAAGCGGTGAACACTGCTGTCTATGTAATTAATCGAGTGTATTTGCGCCCGGGAACTTTAAATACACCATATGAACTATGGTTTTGTAGAAAACCTAACATCAAATATTTTCGTATCTTTGGGAGTCGGTGTTACATTTTACGTGACCGCGAAAATCTTGGAAAATTTGACTCTCGAAGTGACGAAGGGATTTTCTTGGTTATTCTACAAACAGTAGAGCATATCGAGTTTTTAACTTAGAATCTAAGACGATCGTAGAATCGATAAATGTTAAAGTAGATGAAGCTTTTCACTTTGAATCTGAAAAATCTACCCTCGATATCTCTCTTGATGATGATACACCTGCTAATGCATCTTCTTCTAACAATTCTTTCGATAATAATGATGCATCTAACGGTTCTTCAAGTTTATCTGATGTGCAGGAATCATCTCATGTACCTCCGAGTACTCCGTTACCTCAAACGTTACGCATCTCCAAGGATCATCCTGAATCGAACATCATTGGAGACCCACAAGAAGGAGTTAGAACTCGGAGACAATTGGTTTGCGGATTCGCTTGCTACGTATCTCAAATCGAACCAAAGAATGTTGATGAAGCTCTTCAGGATGACTACTGGATTGAAGCAATGCA
Organism: Tillandsia fasciculata; assembly: GCA_029168755.2. Lineage (NCBI taxonomy): Eukaryota > Viridiplantae > Streptophyta > Magnoliopsida > Poales > Bromeliaceae > Tillandsia > Tillandsia fasciculata. The sequence goes on along the minus strand of JAQOTM010000041.1, from coordinate 64,957 downwards.
GGAAGAGCTCCATCAATTTGAGCGAAACAAAGTCTGGGAATTAACGAAGCCTCCGAAGCAACACAATGTGATAGGTACCAAATGGATTTTCAAGAACAAGAAAAATGAAGGATGGTACTATCATCAGGAACAAAGCAAGGTTAGTTGCTCAAGGCTACTCTCAAGTAGAAGGTATAGACTTTGATGAAACTTTCGCCCCTGTAGCTAGACTCGAGTCCATTCGTATCTTATTTGCGATTGCTTGTCATTTTAAAATCAAATTATTTCAAATGGACGTTAAGAGCGCCTTTTTAAATGGGTTTTTAAATGAGGAAGTTTATGTGGCTCAACCGAAAGGTTTTGTGGACCATAAACTACCTAACCATGTTTTTCGTTTGAAAAAGGCTCTTTACGGTCTGAAACAAGCACCGCGAGCATGGTACGAAAGGTTGACAAAGCACCTTTTGGAAAAGGGCTATACTCGAGGGGGAGCTGACAGGACTCTCTTTGTGAAGCATTATCAAAACAATTTCATTGTAGCACAAATCTATGTCGATGACATTGTATTTGGTGCAACAAGAGATAATGATGCTTCTAAATTCGCGGAGACCATGGAAAGCGAATTTGAGATGTCCATGATGGGCGAATTGACATATTTTCTTGGATTACAAGTTAAACAAAATGATGAAGGAATTCATTGTGTCAATCCAAGTATGCAATGGAGTTGGTCAAAAAGTTTGATTTAGAAAATTCTAAGGATTTTCCGACTCCAATGGGAACTAGCCATAAGGGACTTGGAAGTGAATCACATAGTGAGAATGTAGACGAGAAACTGTATCGCAGTATGATTGGAAGTCTACTTTATCTCACGGCTAGTCGCCCGGATATATCCTTCAGTGTTGGGATTTGCGCGAGATATCAATCAGCACCGAAGGAGGTTCACCTGAAAGCGGTGAAACGGATCATCCGGTATATCAAAGGTACAATCAATTTCGGAATTTGGTATCCTATGGGAACAAGTTTGGATATTGTTGGATACTCAGATGCCGATTGGGCTGGATCAGTGGATGATCGGAAAAGCACGAGTGGTGCATGCTTTTATCTTGGCCATTGCCTTGTTGCATGGCACAGTAAAAAGCAAAACTGCATAGCACTCTCGACTGCCGAAGCGGAGTATATTTCAGCGGGAAGTTGTTCAACCCAATTGATTTGGATGAAAAGCGTGTTGAGCGACTTCCGGATTTCAGCAACTTCGGTAACCATTCTTTGTGACAACACTAGTGCTATAAACATTTCTAAAAACCCTGTGTTGCACTCTAGAACAAAACATATTGAACTTAGATATCATTTTCTTAGAGAGCTAGTTGAATCAAATATTCTTCAACTTTCATATATTTCAACTGAGGATCAATTAGCTGACATTTTAACAAAACCTTTGGATCAAAAACGTTTTATTCACTTGCGTAAAGCAATTGGAATGCTTTCCTTGAAATAATCTCTTTTTGAAACCTTTGCTTAGGTTAGGTTTTGTTTTTGTGTTTTTGTTCTTTATCTATGTTTGTACATAGGACATTAATTGAGCATTAGTCATATATTGACTTTAATTGCATCCTTTCATGCATTTAGAAATTTATTATGCTTTTGATATCATAATATTTCAATGTTGCAATGATCATTTATGTTAATTAAGTCATCTTTTAAGTGATCAAAGTCAATTTCTCTCTCAATGATCTCTTGGTATAGTCATTATCTTATTTGATTGCTTAGTCGAGTATGAATGCGAGATCAATTTTTGGTTGAATACCTTATATATTAAATAATTGATAGCCAATTGAGGGGGAGTCAAAGAAAAGTAATATGCTCAAAAGATGTGGAAAGAGTTACATCCCAATGAGGAGTGTGAAAACTACCACCACATGGAGGAAAGAGCTACCACCTCGGTCGTCCGAGTACTGTGTGCAGCTACCACATGTATACCAAGCATGGTTTTTCAATTTTTGATTAAATAAAATGCATATTGAAATACTTGACTCTGTCAAATTTCAAGGTTGGTATAAGGTGGGAATTTTAATGAAAGATGCTCAAAGAGCCACTCTCTTCAACAGATTGTCTAGATATATTATCTAACTTATCTGGGATTTCAAACATCTATTGATCTTGGTATTTCATTTTCTTTACCAAATTGATGATTTGATAAAGGCATTACGCATAAGATCATGTTAGATGTGATTGAAGTTGTTCAACTTTAAGGGTTTTAATTTTTATAAATTTTCGTTTCATTTTTGAGTATTTTTGATAGATTTTGTATAATCTATTTCTTGTTGTATGAAACGATGATTTTTGTTTAAAGTTGATATGCTAAAGTGCTTACATACTTTTTCTGGATTTTATGGAATTTTTCTAAATTTTTCTGAAGAAAAAGTTGGAGCCGATCCGGATCGGACAAGTGATCCGGATCCCGAACGCAGGTATTTCCTGCGGGTAGCCGATCCGGATCACATTCTCGATCCGATCCGGATCACGGCTAGGGTTTATAAGAACAAAGGGTTTTGATTTCTTTTACCCAATCTTTTGTTCTTAAGACTCTAGAGTTTCTCTCTCTAGAATTCTTGCTTTTGGAGCCTTCCAAACTCAAGTTCTTCGATTCAAGTAAGTTTTATTGATCAAAATCTCGGTTTTTCACAGTTTTTCATGTTTTTCTTCAAAACGTGATGAAATCATGGATCTTTTTCGTTTGTGAATGGTTTTTGATCAAATTTCTTTTGAAATAAGAACTCTGGGTAGATTAGTTTTGATTATATGCTAGGTTTTCTCAAGATTAACGAATTTTTGGGCTTCGATTTCTAAAAATTCGGTTTTAGGGCATATAAGAGGAATTTTTGAAAATCATGGAATTGATCTATTTTTAAAATTCTTTTTGCAAAACTAATTTGATTCTTAGCTCTCTCTACATGATTATGATTGTTTGGGTACAATTTTTCAAATTTTTGAAAATTAACAATTTTTCATGTTCTTGAGTTGGTCTTCACAGGATTTCAATCTTCTTAAAGCACGCACAGCAATGGAATTCTCATGGATCATTTTCCTATTGGTTGCCATGGTGCATACAAGAGCAACAAATAAATTGAAGAGAGCAAAGAAACCTTTCAAAAAGGGAGAATGCGTTCAACTTGAAGATTCAGAGTCTGAACAGGAAAAAGATGAAGTGAATTGGGACGAGTTGTCAGATGATGAAGCATTGCCTGTTAAATCGACACAGAAGACCCCTGTTTCATCAAAAGGAAAGACACCCATGGACAAAGGAAAAGCTCCAATGACTGCTCCAACCATCTCGGTGAAAAGGAAATGACTAGCTCGACGCTTTGGACAAGCACGAGATGTTGATGTTAGCAAACCAATAGTTCCTGATTCTCCGCCTCGCCAGGAAGAAGTGTTCGTCAACACTGATCGCCTTAGAGCTTTTGAACATCATGAATGCATCGGCGAACGACATGTCAATATTGGTGCTCTCCGCGATCATTCACCAGAGTTTGGGACTTTAATTGAACAAGCTAATCTTCTTCAAGTTTGCCGATTTCCGGAATTACTCGGATATTGTTTGCATCGAGTAAGGACCTTTTATACAAATGCAAGACATCTTCAAGAAGATGAACATGGCTCAATGCAGTTCTATACAAATATCCAAGGGATGAGACTTAAAATCACTCCGCAGTTAATCGGCGAAGTCCTTAGAATGGAATCCAACAGATCGGGGATCAACTATTTGACGGGAAGAAGTCTAACGAGTACTATGTGGCAAACTGTTTTGAACGAATTTGTTTGGAAGGAACTGAATCGCAAGATGGTAAAACTGTTAAATCCAAACAACTCCGACTTGAATATCAGTTTCTCAACTTCATTACTTGCTATAACATTCTCCCAAACATGCAAACAAAGGTGATGAGATGGGATAGAATGCTATTCTTATATCTTCTGGGGCATCCATCTGAAGCAGTTGGTTTGAACATGAACATCCCATACATTATTTGGAACAGGATGTCTAGATATGTTGAGCATCCTCACCCCTCCGAAAGACTTCCGTTTCCGTTGATAATCATGAGGATTCTGAAAAAGTTTCAGATTGACATCACCGCAACATCTTATCAACATTGCTTGGGGATGATAAATGAATCCACCATTGTGAAGTCCCTTCACAAATTGCCTCATGTTACTCCAACTCCGTCATCCGAAAGAAACCTGGTATCGGCACCTCTGCCTCGCCATCACGACAAGCACCCGGAGCAGATGATGAAGCATCGGTGACCTCAATTTTCAAGCAACAACAACGCCTATCGTTTGAACAAGAACAGATAACCAAAGAACAGAGGCGAATCTCCGAGGAACTTGAGATTATCACGGCATCCCAGATCACATTAACTAAGTCAGTCACTTCGATGAAGAAATTCATGAAGAAAATGTTTTCCAAGATGGGATGCAGTGCTTCTGATGATCAGACTCGGATGGTTAATTTTTGCCTAACCTGTCATCTTTTGTGCAGTTTTTCTTTCTTGCAGGTTTTCAGTTTTTGGGTTTTTCAGTTCGGTTTTTAGTTTCTTTTAGTCTTAGTTCTCAGGTTTTTCATGTTTTTGAAACTTTTCACTCTCCTTACATTTTGTAATTTTGGCTGAGTTTTGTGACAAAAAGGGGGAGAGAGTTTAGAGAACTTGAACTATGAAGTGATTGAACACTGTGCTCTATGATGACAATGCTTGAGAGAACTTGAACTATGAAGGTAAGTATAACTTCAACTTTTGGGTTTTTATCTTGTGATTTGATGCATGCCTCTACTAACTATTTGACTAACTATTTGGGCATGTAATATGACTAACAAGTTGATGTTGACTAACACTTTGTGACATTTGGTTTTGAATGCTTAGAAGATATGTTGGTTTTAATTATGATCTCTTACATATCTGAATTCTTAAATGTCATGATGAGTATAAACTCTATCTCTGCTAGGTTTTGATGTTTCAATTCTTGAGGTATCTAACGATTTTTTTGTCAAGAATGATTTCTTTTGCAGAGATTACAGATGTCTAAGTCTAGAGTCTGTCTTAGGAGTTTATCTCATGTATTTAATTTTTGGATCTCCATTGTAAATTTTTGTTGTATGGTGATAGCAACAAAAATATCTTTTTGAATTTTCTTTGTGGATTTGTGTTTTGTCACGAAACCGCCAAAGGGGAGATTGTTACGGAATTTGAGTTGGCGTATTTCGTGAAAGTGTTAAGTCTTGAAGATTGAAGATGAAAGAAGTTTGGATCATATACCTCAATCTCAAGAAAGAAGAATTCAAAAGGATCAGGTATGTTTAACTAAAGATTTTTGGTGATCCGAATACTTCTTATAGTGTAGAAACACTTGGAAGAATTTTTTATTGCATAAAAATCAAAAACTGGACATGGGACATGTTCAGGATCCGGATCAGACTTCCAATCCGGATCCCGAAGGGTGTTGGTTCATATGCAAATCCAATCCGGATCCAAGCCAATTCTGATCCGGATCCCGAACATGGTTTTTGCTGAAATGTATGAACGATCCGGATCGGGATTTCAATCCGGATCCCGAACCTTGTTTTTCTGGAATTGTCTATCTCGTTAGACAATCCGGATCGCAGTAAATCCGATCCGGATCGCCGTCCTGTAAAATTTCCAGAAAAGGTTAGTTTTTGATCCTTATCTTCTTCCAATGGTTTCTAACCTATAAATAGACCCTATGATTCATTTTTAGGGTAAGCCGAAAAAGAGAAAAAATCCACATATAGAGAAGAAAGGAAATCAATAGATTTAATTCTATGTTTCTTCATCTATATTGATTAATTTGATTCTAGGTTTTCCAAACTCAGATTTTGAGTAGAATCAAATTAATGAATACTTAGATGGTATTTCCGATCTATTTCTAATCTAAGTATTCGGCGGATCATCACCACCCAAAAACAACGATTTACCCAAAATCGGCGCGTGGACTCGCGTGGCCTTGTGGATTCAAGGTGCAACCGCTCTCGTGGATTCGGAGCGAGGTACGTTCGTGGATTCGAAGCGTGCTACTGGGTGAAGACCGTGGATTCGGTCGGACGTCGTGGACTCGACGTTGGACGCTGTGGATTCGGCGTTGGGCGCAGATCGTGGATTCGAGAAGCGTTGTGGAGCGAGCGGAGAAGATCTACTAGGAGCGTATGGTAAAAGGTTGAGTCGTCTGTGAGTACGTTATATCACCTTGTACGTGTTTTAATTCTAGTGGATTTCGCCGTGTTATCGGTCCCGTGGTTTTTTACTCCGGTTTGGAGTTTTTCCACGTAAAAGTCTTGCGTGTTTATTTTTATTTCCGCATTGGGTTTTATTGCGCAACGATTTTTGAGTGTTTATTGTTTACACCTATTCACCCCCCTCTAGGTGTTTTTTCCCCTATTTAGATCCTTTAATACATATAACCCAACATGGGCTAGGTTCTTTTATGCTTTAGACATCCCACAAATTGCATTTCCTTCCAGACATAGAGTTCCTCGCCCGGGTAGTGGGCCAAGTGGTCAGGGTGTTGTGGGACGGGTGTTGCACTCGGGCCTGGGGGCCGAGTGAGGTCTGGTGGCTGGGTTAGGCCAATGTGTGACGCCCCACTTCCCAGGGGGTCACCCATCCTAGAACTACTCTAGCTCTAGCACGCTTAACTCTCATAACCTCTTGGATCTTGCTACCATCCAAAATGCTATAGCCGGGTTAAGAGATTTAGTCCTATTATATCATTTATATATAGGACTAATCCAAATTCCGGGGGTGTCACATTCTTCCCCCCTTTAAGACCTGACGTCCACGTCAGGCTCAAGCACACTCACAAGCACCAGGCGATGTGAGACTCGTCTCGCTAGCCTTAGCCGACCTTGTGAGGAGCTGCACTCCACTCACAACGGTCATTAGCCAGGGAGCCTCGCTCTACCCGCTATATAACCCTAGCTCAGCCAAGACTCATCTCACATTTCCGGCTGGTGAATGTCTCTGATACCAACTGTGACGCCCCACTTCCCAAGGGGCCAACCATCCTAGAACTACTCTAGCTCTAGCACACTTAACTCTCATAACCTCTTGGATCTTGCTACCATCCAAAATGCTATAGCCGGGTTAACAGATTTAGTCCTATTATATCATTTATATATAGGACTAATCCAAATTCCGGGGGTGTCACACAATGTTAGTGTTTTGGGAACCGTTTCAGATAAACGGTGGTCCCGGGTATTTAGTTTTTCGCTGTTCTTCTCGTCACCGCCATGTTGTGATCGTGGTGCTCGTGTGTTAGCAGGACCTTGAACCCAGAACTTTTTTGGACGCACACATGATTTTAGTCAGCTAATATTTCTTCAAAGCCTCGCAGGGTCGCCTGAGTCTGTTCTTGTTTGATAGGACGAGGGCATTAGCTCTTCGAGGTTTGGACATAAAACTTGTTTTCAAATTGTTTTCCTAAAAAGACTAAAAATCATTAAAAAGATGGATTTCTCTCAAATCAAATGGTTTTCTGTAATAAATGTCACTATTTCTTATAAACTTATCCACCCGAGATGATTGGAGTGATCTGGGTTCTAAGGGCTGATTTCTTTCTTGGGCCGAAAACAATGAGAGGCTACGCCTATAGCCTGTTCTTGTTTGATTAGGGCCATAGGTATTAGTCTCCCGGAGTTTTCGGACCCTTTGCGGATCTGGCTGTGGAGCATCTCCAGCCTGTGAGTTGTGTGTTGAGTTGGTTTCCCACTTTAACCGAGAGGGGCCGAATCCCTGAACGGTAAAGGATCGAGGAGCTTCGATAGGCTGAGCTAGAGTCTGTTCTTGTTTGATTGGGGTTCTAGGCACCGGTCCTAACGGGATTCTCGGACCTTTGCGGTGCGTCATCGGTTCTTCTGCCTATGAGTGGGGTATCTTTTGGGAGCCGTTTGGAGTGACGGTGGTCCCAGCTGTGTAGTATTTCCTTTTAGTGGCAGTGTGCGAGTTGAGTCGTGGAGGGTTCTCCGTCAGAGTTGTGCTTTTAGCATCGAGATACCGATCTGTTTGATCGTGGACTATAGCCTGCATGTGCCGCTTATGAGACAGTTATACAGTTGACATACTTGAGTTCGGTGGGGTTGCTCCCCTCGAGCTACCCCGAGTGTGTGTGTGATGAGACCGAGCCTGACGAGGCGTGCGATGATGCGACTAGTTGATACACTAGTGTTCGCTTGTGATAGTCCTGTGGGACGCCCTACGTAAGTCCGTTCCTCCGGGATGTGCGGCATTAGGTTTTGGCGCAGGCTTGACTGGACCCTATGAGGCAAGTCATTGAGATTGTGTGACACTGAGAGAGTGATGGCATAGCATGGTGTCATAGTAGAGTTTTCTGTGACATAGTACTTGTGACACATTGTCAGTAGTGAGTGGATGCATCCATCATCTGTGTTCTTTTCCTATTGAGCATAGTAGATAGAGGCATGATAGCTGTAGATACTTTGTAGGGTTTAGGTTAATAAGGATCTAATAGGGGAAAAAACACCTAGAGGGGGGTGAATAGGTGTAAACAATAAACACTCAAAAATCTTTGTGCGATAAAACCCAATGCGGAAAAATAAAAGAACACACAAGATTTTTACGTGGAAAACTCCAAACCGGAGTAAAAAACCACGGGACCGATAACACGGCGAAATCCACTAGAGTTAACACACGTACAAGGTGATATAACGTACTCACAGACGACTCAACCTTTTACCATACGCCCCTAGTCGATCTTCTCCGCTCGCTCCGCAACGCTTCTCGAATCCACGATTTGCGCCGCCAACGCTGAATCCACAGCGTCCAACGTCGAATCCACGACGTCCGACCGAATCCACGGTCTTCACCCAATGGTACGCTTCGAATCCACGAACGCACCTCGCTCCGAATCCACGAAAGCGATAACACCTTGAATCCACAAGGCCACGCGAGTCCACGCGCCGATTTTGGGGTAAATCGTTGTTTGTTTGGGTGGTGATGATCCGCCGAATACTTAGATCAAGAGTAGATCGGAAATACCATCTAAGTATTCATTAGTTTGATTCAACTCAAGATATGAGTATGAAAATCCTAGAATCAAACTAATCAATATAGATGAAGAACCATTAAATAGATCTAATGATTTCCGTTCTTCTCTATATGTGGATCTAAGGCCGTATAAAATGATATTTGAAAATGACGGCTCTTTTTCCGATGTGTGGATTGCCCTAGAAATGAAAAGGAAGGGCTATTTATAGGTTAGAAACCCTAGGAAGAATATTCGGATCAAAAACAAACTTTTCTGGAAAGTTTTACGGGCGACGATCCGGACTGCGCAAGTCACGATCCGGATCGCTTACGCGTAGAGAGCAATTTCCAGAAAACCGCCTGTTCGGGATCCGGATCATAATCTACGATCCGGATCGTTCATACAGTTTTACCAGAACAATGTGTTCGGGATCCGGATTGAGATTCCACGATCCGGATCGTTCAAGCCAACAGGTAAAACTCATGTTCGGGATCCGGATCATCAAATGCCATGATCCGGATTGAACTAGTGTATGAACGAGCACCCTTCGGGATCCGGATCGAAACGACATGATCCGGATCCTGAACATGTCCCATGTCCAGTTTTTGATGAATATGCAGTTAAAACCTCTTCCGGGTGTTTCTACACTATAAGAAGTATTCGGATCATCACAAATTATTTAATTTAACGTACCTGATCCTTTTGAATTCTTCTTTCTTGAGATTGAGGTAGTTGATCCAGAGTTTCTTCATCTTCAATCTTCAAGACTTGAACTATTCACGAAATGCGCCAACTCAAATTCCGTAACAATCTCCCCCTTTGGCGGTTTCGTGACAAAACACAGATCCACAAAGAAAATTCAAAAAGGATATTTTTGTTGCTATCACCATACAACAAAAATTTACAAAAGAGTTCCATGAAAAATAAAAACATGAGACAAACTCCTAGAACAGACTCTAGACTTAGACATCTGTAACTTCTGCACACAGAAAACATTCTTGACAAACAAAATCGTTAGATACCTCAAGAATTGAAACATTGAAAACCAAATGCAGAATTAGAGTTTGATCTCATCATGACATTTGAAAGAATCAGATATGTGAAAGAACATAGTTAAAACCAACATATCATCTAAGCAATTGAAAACCAAATGTCAAAGTATGTTAGTCCAACATCAACTTGTTAGTCATATTACATGCCCAAATAGTTAGTCAAATAGTTAGTATCAGCATGTCACATTCCACAAAAGAAAACCCAAGTTGAGTTGAGATTCATACTTACCTTGATTCATTCCTTGATTCATTCACAGTCATTGTTCAGAGTTCATTGTTTTTCATTGTTCAGAGTTTATAACTCTTCAACTCTCTCACTCTCATTCTCTCCCCCTTTTTGTCACAAATAAAGCCAAAAATGTAGCATGAGCTACAATATGTAAGGAGAGTAAACAAAAAGTTCATAAGTTTCTAACAATATGCACAAAAAGAGAATTAACCTAAGAATATGCACAAACTGAGAGTTAAACTAGACTAAAAGAATCAACTAAACTAATCCAAATTCAGTTATCGAGAAATAAATCCTGCACAAAAAGACAAAGTTAGTTATCAGAATCTGAAAAGTCTGAACTCATGCAACCAATCTTGGACATAATCTTTCGCATCCGCTTGTCCATTGAGTTTATTTTCTTCGTGATGGTGATGTGAGCTGCTGTGGTTAGCTCCAGTTCATTCGCAACCCTTTGTTGTTCCTTCAACATTCGTTCCTGCTGAACGGATAGTCGTTGCTGCAACTTGAAAATTGAAGTCAATGATGCTTCATCATCTGTGCCAGGTGCTTGATGAGATGGTGATGCATCCGTGTCAGGCTTCTTTCCAGATGCAGAAGCTTGAGTGACATGAGGCAGCTTGTGAAGAGATTTGACAATTGTGGACTCGTCTATCATGTTCAAACATTGATGATACGTCGCCGAGGTGATGTCAACTTGAAATTTCTGTAAGATCCTCATTATGATCAATGGAAAAGGAATTCTTTCGGTAGGATGAGGATGCTCAACATATCGTGTCATTCTGTTCCAGATGATGTATGGTATGTTGACATTCAATGCCCTTGCTTCTGACGGGTGTCCTATGAGATATAAGAACAACAACCGTTCCCATCTCACAACCTTCGTCTGCATGTTTGGAAGTATATTGTAGCAAGTGATGAAGTTCAGGAAGCGATATTCCAGACGAAGTTCTTTGGATCGAACTGATTTGTTCGTTGATTGAGTTCCCTCGAGACAAATCCCCTCAATAACTTTACACCATAAAGTATTTGTCAAATCCACTCCTTTCAGATAGTGAGCTCCTCTTCCGCTTGCTTCCATTCCCAAAACCTCACCAATCAACTGTGGGGTGATTTTAATTCTCGTTCCTTGGATATTCGTATAGAATTCCATCGGACCGTTCTCAAATTCGCGAAGATGCCGTGCGTTGGTATAGAAGGTCCTCACATGGTGCAGGCAGTATCCGAGAGTTTCCGGGAAGCGACATACTTGAATGAGATTTGCTTCATCAATCAAAGTACCAAATTCAGGAGAGTGACTTCGTAGAGCTTCAATGTTCACGTGTCTTTCGCCAATGCACTCGCGATGTGCAAATGCTCTAAGCCGGTCATTGTTAACAAACACTTCTTCATCTCGTGGCGGAGAGTCCGGAGCTATTGGTGGTTCAACATCGGTCTCCTTTCTCCGTCCAAAACGTCGAGCGAGCCGCTTACGTTTTAGAGAAATAGTTGGGGCAGGCATAGGAGCCTTCCCAGAGTTCACTGGTGCTTTTCCTTTTTGCTTCGAGTCAGCAGGCACAAACTCGTCATCATCATCGTCATCCGTTAACATGTCCCAGTGTACTTCATCTGGGTTTTTCTCAAGTTCAGTATCACTGATAATTTCAACCTCTCCTTTTCTTTGAACTTTCTTAGCCCTCTTCAACTTATTGGTTGGTCTAGTGAGCACCATCGAGATAAGTAACAGTACCAACCAGGAGAAAGTCATTGATCCTAGTGCTTTGAGTTCTAAAGAGAATGTCCTGTGAAAACCAACTCAAGAACATATGAAAAATTGTCAAATTTTGAAAAATCTTAACACATTGTACCTAGACAATCATAATCATATAGAGAAGCTAAGAATCAAATTAGTTTTCCAAAAAGAATGTTAAAAATAGATCAATTTCATGTTTTACACAAATTCCTCTTTTATGCCCTAAAACCGAATTTTTAGAAATCGAAGGCTAAAAACTCGTTAATCATGCAAAAACCCAGCATAAAAGCAAAACTAATAGATCCAGAGTTCTTATTTCAAAAGAAGTTTGATCAAAAACCGTTCACAAACGAAGAAAATCCATCTTTTCTGCTCGCGTTTGATGAAAAAACCTAAAAACTGTGAAAAACCGAGTTTTGATCATGAAAACTTACTTGAATCCGAAGAAGCTTGAGTTTTGAAGCACTAGGAAGCAAGAGATCTAGAAAGAGAAACTCTAGAAGCTTGGAAATCAGAAATTTTGGTAAAGAAATCTTGAATCTGAAAGTTTCTATAAGAAGCCCTAGCCGCGATCCGGATCGGTCGTGAATGAGATCCGGATCGGCCACATACAGGGAAAATCCTGCATTCGGGATCCGGATCACTTGCCACGATCCGGATCGGCTATACGCAGGGAGAGAATCCTGCGTTCGGGGTCCGGATCACTTTGCCACGATCCGGATCGCCTACACCTTTTTCTCCAGAAAAGTTAAAAAAATACAATAAACTCCAGAAAAAGTATGTAAGCATTTTATCATGTCAACTTTAAACAAATAGCATCGTTCCATACAACAAGAAATAGATTATGAAAAATCTATCAATAATATCCAAAAATGAAACGAAGATTTACGAAAGTTAAAACACTTAAAGTTGAACAACTTCAATTACATCTATCTTGATCCTATGTGTAATGTCTTTATCAAATCATCAATTTCAGTAAAGAAAATGAAGTACCAAGATCAATAGATGTTTGAAATCCCAGATAAGTTAAATAATATATCTAGACAATCTGTTGAAGGAGTGGCTCTTTGAGCATCTTTTACTAAAAATCCCACCTTATACCAACCATGAAATACGACTGAGTCAAGTATTTCAATATGAGTTTCATCAACAATTTTCAAAACAAAAAGTTTGCTTTTCATTCATGGAGTTTCTTTTTCTTTCATTTTCTCCATGTGGTGGTAGTTTTCACACTCCTCACTGGGATGTAACTCTTTCCACATCTTTTGAGCATTTCAGATTTCATTGACTCCCCCTCAATTGGCTATCAATTATTTAATATATAAGGTATTCAACCAACCCATTGATCTCGAATTCATACTCAACTAAGCAATCAAATATGATAATGACTATACCAAGAGATCATTGAGAGAGAAATTGACTTTGATCACTTAGAAGATGGTTTAAATAACGTAAATGATCATTGCAACATTGAGATATTATGACATCAAGGACATAATAAATTTCTAAATGCATGTCAAGGTGCAAGTAAAGTCAATTATGAAATGTGCTCAATTAGTGTGCTATGTACAAAACATAGATAAAGAACAAAACAAATACAAAGAACAAAAACAAAACCTAATCTAAGCAAAAGTTTCAAAAGAGGTTATTTCAAGGAAAGCATGCCAATTGCTTTACGCAAGTGAATAAAACGTTTTTGATCCAAAGGTTTTGTCAAGATGTCAGCTAATTGATCTTCAGTTGAAATATATGACAGTTGAAGAATGTTTGATTCAACTAGCTCTCTAAGAAAATGATATCTAAGTTCAATATGTTTTGTTCTAGAGTGCAACACAGGGTTTTTAGAAATGTTAATGGCACTAGTGTTGTCACATAAAATGGTTACCGAAGATGTTGAAATTCGGAAATCACTCAACACGCTCTTCATCCAAATCAATTGGGTTGAGCAACTTCCTGCAGAAATGTACTCCGCTTCGGCAGTCGAGAGTGCTATGCAGTTCTGTTTCTTACTGTGCCATGCAACAAGACAGTGGCCTAGATAGAAGCATGCACCACTCGTGCTTTTTCGGTCATCCACAGAACCAGCCCAGTCGGCATCTGAGTATCCAACAATATCCAAAGTCGTTCCCATGGGATACCAAATTCCGAAACTGATTGTACCTTTGATATACCGGATGATCCGTTTCACCGCTTTCAGGTGAACCTCCTTCGGTGCTGATTGATATCTCGCACAAATCCCCACACTGAAGGATATATCCGGGCGACTAGCCGTGAGATATAGTAGACTTCCAATCATACTCCGGTACAGTTTCTCGTCTACATTCTCACATTGTGATTCACTTCCAAGTCCCTTATGGCTAGTTCCCATTGGAGTTGGAAAATCTTTCGAATTTTCAAGGTCAAACTTTTTGACCAACTCCAGTGCATACTTGGATTGACACAAGTGAATTCCTTCATCGTTCTGCTTAACTTGTAATCCAAGAAAGTAATTCAACTCGCCCATCATGGACATCTCAAATTCGCTTTCCATGGTCTCCGCGAATTTAGAAGCATCATTATTCTCGTTGCTCCAAAAACAATGTCATCGACATAAATTTGAGCAACTATGAAATCATTTTGATAATGCTTCACAAAGAGAGTCCTGTCAGCTCCCCCTCGAGTGTAGCCCTTTTCCAAAAGGTGCTTTGTCAACCTTTCGTACCATGCTCGCGGTGCTTGTTTCAGACCGTAAAGAGCCTTTTTCAGTCGAAAAACATGGTTAGGTAGTTTATGATCCACAAAACCTTTCGGTTGAGCTACATAAACTTCCTCATTTAAAAATCCATTTAAAAAGGCGCTCTTAACGTCCATTTGAAATAATTTGATTTTAAAATGACAAGCAATAGCAAACAGTATACGAATGGACTCGAGTCTAGCTACTGGGGCGAAGGTTTCATCAAAGTCTATACCTTCGACTTGAGAATAGCCTTGAGCAACTAACCTTGCTTTGTTCCGGATGATAGTACCTTCTTCGTTTTTCTTGTTCTTGAAGATCCACTTGGTACCTATCACATTGTGTTGCTTCGGAGGCTTTGTCAGTTCCCAGACTTTGTTTCGCTCGAATTGATGAAGCTCTTCCTGCATTGCCTTAATCCAATAATCATCTTGGAGAGCTTCATCAACACTCTTTGGTTCGATTTGAGATACATAGCATGCAAATCCGCAAACCAATTGTCTCCGGGTTCTAACTCCTTCTTGTGGATCTCCAATTATGTTCGACTCAGGGTGATCCTTGGAGATGCGTAACGTCTGAGGTAGAGGAGTAGGCGGAGGTACACGAGATGATTCCTGCACATCACATGAGCTTGAAGAACCGTTAGATGCATCAATATTATTATCGAAAGAATTGTTAGAAGAAGATGCATTAGCAGGTGAATCATCATCAATAGAGATATCGAGGGTAGATTTTTCTGATTCAAAGTGAAAAGCCTCATCTACCTTAACATTAATCGATTCTACGATCGTCTTAGATTCTAAGTTAAAGACTCGATATGCTCTGCTGTTTGTAGAATAACCTAAGAAAATCCCTTCGTCACTTCGAGAGTCAAATTTTCCAAGGTTTTCACGATCACGTAAGATAAAACAACGACTCCCGAAAATGCGAAAATACTTGATGTTAGGTTTTCTACAAAACCAAAGTTCATATGGTGTATTAAAAGTCCCCGGGCGCAAGTACACTCGATTGATAACATAGACAGCCGTGTTCACCGCTTCAGCCCAAAAGTATAAAGGAAGGTTCCGGCTATGAAGCATAACACGAGCCATCTCCTGAACGACCCTGTTCTTGCGCTCGACTACACCATTTTGTTGAGGTGTGTAAGGTGCGGAGAATTCATGTTTAATTCCATTTGAAACACAGAAATCAATGAATCTAGAGTTAATGAATTCACCACCTCTATCACTCCTCACTCGAGTAATCCTTTCATTCTTTTCTATCATAATACGATTGCAGATTTCGAGAAAAGAGTCAAAGGTATCAGCTTTTTCCTTTAGAAAGGCTACCCAAGTATATCTAGAAAAGTCATCAACCAACAAAAAAATATACCATTTACCTCCAAGAGATGGTTGACGAGTTGGCCCCATTAAGTCCATATGTAAAAGTTCCAAAGGCCGTTTGGTACCTATGTGGTTCAAATTCTTGTGTGCAGTCCTAGACTGTTTTCCCTTTTGACAACCGCCACACACAAGGTTTTGTTCAAAAGAAAGTTTCGGAACCCCTTTGACCACATCTTTATTTGAAATTCTAGAAAGTTCCTTAAAGTTTATGTGACCTAGCCTTTCATGCCAAAGTGTTTCGTTTTTCAAAGATGCTAGGTTACATTTTTCAGAATTTTTAGAAGGAACTACATAACAATTATTTTCTGATCTAACCCCCTTTAAAAAGAAAGCATGGTTCAAGTCAGTTACAGTGCATTTATCAGATGAAAAATTAACTGAATAACCACTATCACACAGTTGACTTATGCTTATGAGGTTAGTCTTTAGGCCATGAACAAATAATACATTATCTAGAACCGGGCCATCTGGAATAGCTACTGTTCCCTTTCCAACAATTTTGGAAGACCGGCCATCTCCGAAAACAACAAGTCCTCCGGAGTTTTTCTCAAAAGTTTGAAAACAGTTTTTATCGCCGGTCATATGTCGGGAACACCCGCTATCCAAATACCAAGACGAACTATCATATGCATGTAAGGAAACAGTGGTAGCAAGACAGGGAAAGATCTCACCTTTGCGCACCCAAACCTTTTTGGTATGCGACTGTAGTGCTCGTGGAGTTGATTTCCTAGGTGAGGGCGTCTTGCTTGAAGAATTGCTGCTCCTTGAAGATGTCGTCTTGAGCGATGTACTACCAAGGCTCTTTTCCGTCAATTTGGTTGGAGTGGTTTTCCGAGGAATAGCCCTTTTGGTAGTTGCTGCAAGATGTTCTTGAGGTGTGCATTTGGCTCCAGTCTTGCAGTTTCTTCTGATGTGCCCTGAAATGCCACAACGAAAACATACCTTGGTTCTTGTCGATTCCGAAGATGATGTAGTAGGTTCGTTGTCGTTGCTTGGCGTGAACACCGGTGTCGGAGGAGGAGATACCGACGAAGGCACAAATACCGTACCACTCGAACTTGGAATGTCTCCAGTTTGAGTGTATCCGAGGCCGAACTTGTTTCTTTGACCGAGACCAAGGAGTCTGTCCAACTTACTCCTTCCAGAAGTAAATCTCTGTAAGTCATCCTTTAGTTGGCGTATGGTCTCTGTCATTTCAGATTTTTCCTGTCGGGCCTCGCCGTAGAGCTTCAAGAAGTAGTTCGCTTTGTTCACCATGTCTACATAACTCTTCTCGAAATGCTCATTGGACTCTTGAAGGGAAACATTTGTCTTAACCAGATTGTCCCTTTCCACTTCAAGATCGGTTGAGATAGAGGTTACTCTTTTTAATTCAACTTCAAGTTCCAGTAATCTCTCTTTCAACCCCTTGTTTTGTTTAGCCAGTTTCTTTGAATCCCTCAGAAGTTGATGGTAGGCTAAAACAAAATCTTCACCTTCCGAATTATCTGACTCATCGTCCGTTGCAATCTTTTCCACAGTGGAGTTGGACAGTGAGTCGGATGTACTTGCCATTAAGCACATGAAGGATGAAGGTTTGGTGGACGCGTGGAAAGCTGTCGCGTTGTCTTCTTCATCACTTGACGATGACTCATTTGACGTGGAGTTGTCATCCCAAGTGACTGCTTGCATCACTTTCTTCTTAGCCGGATTCTTGTTGGGACATTCAGTTGCTATGTGGCCGTAGCCTCGACATTTGAAACACTGAACTTGTCCCTCAGAACTTTTCTTATCCTTTGAGAAGTTCTCTTGGCTTCTTGACTTGTAGCTTGAGAATCCCTTGCCTTTCTTCGACTTTCCGAAGGATGGAGTTTTGCTTGAATTTCCCCTTCGAAAGTTGCGGCGAAACTTCCTTGTCAAGAGAGCGAGCTGCTTCTCAAAGTCCTCCATAGAAATGTTCTCGTCGTCGTCAGAGGAGGATGAATCCGCGTCTTCTTCTTTAGTTGATTTCAATGCGTAACCTGAAGACTTAGAAGAAGATGCCTTTCCAGAAGAATAGTTAGTAGGAAAAGTCATTTCATAAGTTTGTAAAGCACCTACTAATTCTTCTACACGCATTTCGTCCGGGTGTTTAATTGTTTCAATGGCTGCAACCTTCGGGCGAAATCGTTCAGGAAGAGTTCTTAGAATTTTTCTTACAACTTTAAATTCTGGAATCTTCTCTCCCAAGTTAGCACATGAGTTCACGATGTCTTGCAATCGTGTGTAATAGTCAGTGAAGGATTCATTCTCTGCCATAGAGATTGAGTCAAACTTGCTCGTAAGCATTTGCAGTTTCTGAATCTTCACTAGGTTAGTTCCCTCATGCGTAACTTGAAGAACATCCCAGATTTCTTTCGCAGTCTCACATGCCGAGACGCGAGAGAACTCAGTTTGTGACAAAGCATTAAATAGAGCATTAATCCCTTTGCCATTGTAAGAAGATAAGTCTATCTCTTCCTTGGTCCATTTCGACCTAGGTTTCAAGGTGCGAACATCATCTAAAATTTCAGTTGGATTAGACCATCCTAATTCAATTGATTGCCACACCCTTTCGTCGATGGAAATTAAGAAAGCTTTCATCCGTACTTTCCAGTACGCATAATTAGTTCCATCAAAGAAAGGGGGTCGATTGATGTTTCCACCTTCAACCATTGTTTACAACCCTATTCCCGCTCTGATACCACTTGTAGGGTTTAGGTTAATAAGGATCTAATAGGGGAAAAAACACCTAGAGGGGGGTGAATAGGTGTAAACAATAAACACTCAAAAATCTTTGTGCGATAAAACCCAATGCGGAAAAATAAAAGAACACACAAGATTTTTACGTGGAAAACTCCAAACCGGAGTAAAAAACCACGGGACCGATAACACGGCGAAATCCACTAGAGTTAACACACGTACAAGGTGATATAACGTACTCACAGACGACTCAACCTTTTACCATACGCCCCTAGTCGATCTTCTCCGCTCGCTCCGCAACGCTTCTCGAATCCACGATTTGCGCCGCCAACGCTGAATCCACAGCGTCCAACGTCGAATCCACGACGTCCGACCGAATCCACGGTCTTCACCCAATGGTACGCTTCGAATCCACGAACGCACCTCGCTCCGAATCCACGAAAGCGATAACACCTTGAATCCACAAGGCCACGCGAGTCCACGCGCCGATTTTGGGGTAAATCGTTGTTTGTTTGGGTGGTGATGATCCGCCGAATACTTAGATCAAGAGTAGATCGGAAATACCATCTAAGTATTCATTAGTTTGATTCAACTCAAGATATGAGTATGAAAATCCTAGAATCAAACTAATCAATATAGATGAAGAACCATTAAATAGATCTAATGATTTCCGTTCTTCTCTATATGTGGATCTAAGGCCGTATAAAATGATATTTGAAAATGACGGCTCTTTTTCCGATGTGTGGATTGCCCTAGAAATGAAAAGGAAGGGCTATTTATAGGTTAGAAACCCTAGGAAGAATATTCGGATCAAAAACAAACTTTTCTGGAAAGTTTTACGGGCGACGATCCGGACTGCGCAAGTCACGATCCGGATCGCTTACGCGTAGAGAGCAATTTCCAGAAAACCGCCTGTTCGGGATCCGGATCATAATCTACGATCCGGATCGTTCATACAGTTTTACCAGAACAATGTGTTCGGGATCCGGATTGAGATTCCACGATCCGGATCGTTCAAGCCAACAGGTAAAACTCATGTTCGGGATCCGGATCATCAAATGCCATGATCCGGATTGAACTAGTGTATGAACGAGCACCCTTCGGGATCCGGATCGAACCGACATGATCCGGATCCTGAACATGTCCCATGTCCAGTTTTTGATGAATATGCAGTTAAAACCTCTTCCGGGTGTTTCTACACTATAAGAAGTATTCGGATCATCACAAATTATTTAATTTAACGTACCTGATCCTTTTGAATTCTTCTTTCTTGAGATTGAGGTAGTTGATCCAGAGTTTCTTCATCTTCAATCTTCAAGACTTGAACTATTCACGAAATGCGCCAACTCAAATTCCGTAACATACTTTTCCAGCTTATTTATCCTTATCACATTCTTTTTCTGTTATCTTATGACTCTAGTAGACTTAGTGGGCAGACCGTGGTTCTTGGAGACGGTACCCACTGAGAACTACTGTAGGATGTAGTTCTCACACCCTCTGTCGGGACAGGTTGCTGAGGCTTTTCTTCCGTTCCTGCCTGAGCTGGCTTGACGGACCGAGGACAGGGAGTCGCGAGTTAGTTCCCTACCAGCATTGTTTCTTTAGAGTGAGGTAGATGTACCATCCCGGACTGTGGGAGTTTGATTATGTATTTTATATTTCTAGTTTTAGCTATCTCCCTTTTGGATTTGTAGATGATGTATAGGTGGTTTTCCTTTGTATCACCTTGTATTTGGGAGTGGGAGCTTGTATTTATTTTCAGCTTTATAGTAGTGAGATTTTGTATTACAGCTTTCTATCAGCTCTGATATTTGTGTGGCTGTAGTTCTATCATTTGCAGGTTAGACGCTTCGTCTGTACGGCAGTTTCCGTACAGATGGCGGATCTGTTAGCGAGCCCGGGTCGCAGTTTCGACCCCGGGGCGTGACAGTCACGCCCCGGGGGTTTCGTTCAGCGGAAACAGTCACATAAAGGTTTGTTTTGCGTATAAAATTTTTTGAAATTCCTTCATATCCCGAGCGTGCCCAGACCCCCGCATACACGAAATCATCCTGCAACAGACAGAGTCTCCTTTGTATATGCACGGCGGGTCTGGGCACGCGCCGGGGACGAAGGAATTTCAAAAAAAATTATACGCAAAAAAAACCTTTCTGTTGACTCTTTCTGCTGAACGAAACCCCTGGGGCGTGACAGATTAAGATGGTATCAGAGATAAGAAATAAACTCAACATCCACATAACCAGAGAGTAGAGTACCGACATCCACACCGACCCCACATGGGTATCGAGAACCACACAAGAGTCTACTAGTAGTAAATGAAATGCGAAAGAAAGGAGAAAAATACAGTCTGGGGTCTCAAAGGACCAAAGCTCCTGACTCGGCCACCGTCGCCTAGCTCTCACCCCTGAAGGAACCTGTCACGTGAGTGGGAATTCGCGACACGATAATACTAATAATAAAGCAGGAAAAAGTATAGTAAAGCCAACCGTAAGGCTATCCGGAGCAACCACCCTCCCAAGAGGGAAAAACCACGAACACCAGCAAAACCTGACCACGTCGAGCACATACCACGACGGGCGCACCGCTCACGCCCTTGGCGCCTCAAAACCCACACCTACGGGGGCCCCACTACGTCACCTCGTGGGTTTACACGGGTCATAGACCACTTTTCCGGAAAAGCGCACCCTTTGCGGTGGCCAAACCGCGGGGCGCCGTGCTGCAGCCTCGAGCATAGTAACCAAGAATACCATATAAACCAAGTAGCGAGAACCATAGAGACTATCAACCATATATAACCAAGTAGCGAGAACCATAGAGACTATCAACCATATATAACCAAGTAGCGAGAACCATAAAGACTATCACCTTAGCACGAGCACAGTTAAACGCATAAATAGAGGTAGTTACAAGTGTCGGAAGTTCTACGCTAAGTCTCCAAATAAAAACCCACAACATGATGATCACGACAGTAACGAAAACGCGCATAAAGGGGTTCTAAGGGTATACCCACCTCGAACACGAAGAAGAAGACGATGCAGAAACTCCAGCTAAAACACTCCCACCTTGTGCCCGAAAAAGAACTACAGTAAGAATTATCGTTAAAAATATTGTCGCGATCAAAAACACTCAAAAACGGGACGAAACGGGCCAAAAACAGAGCTTCTGGACTCCCAGGCTGAAAGCTGGTGCACGGGTCCAGGCGTGGACCGGGTCCACGACGTAAGGCAGCCGCGGCGCAGACCGGGAGCACGTCGCAGCGGTGGACCGATGCGGCATGGGTCGGGCCGCGCACAGGCAGAACCGCGCGCCGGGTCCACACCATCGGGCTGTGGAGGTGTGCACCGGGTGCACGCCGGACCGGTGGACCGCGTGGTCTGGCGCACGCATTCGTGCGCCAGGTCCGCGCCCCTGGGCCCGAGAGCCGTGCGCCGGGTGCACGCTTGGTCCGGTGGACTGCGTGGCCTGGCACACGCATCCGTGCGCCGGGTCCGCGCCCCTGGGTCCGGAAGTCGTGCGCCGGGTGCACGCCGGATCTGGTGGACCGCGTCGCCTGATTCTGCCGGATGAACAGTAACTCGACCCCTTTTTCGGCTCCGGTTGCGACCACCCCTCCCCCCGGCGACTGCGGCGACGACCCCGTGGACACGATAACGGCGGCGGCGGCCTCCCGTTTAACAACGGTGGTGGCGGCCTCCCGTTTAGTGCCAAACTCGCCTCGCACGCGACAAGACAAGAAAGAAAACCTCACACCGAAAAACTGGAAAGACCCGAACCGATCACCTCGTTTTCGCCGGTAAGGGAGGAGAAGGAGGATCGTCCCGTTCTCGTTCGCCGGAGTCGCCGGGGTCGCGGGGACGCAACCGGAGCCGAAAAAGGTGTTAAGTTACTATTCATCCGGCAGAATCAGGCCATGCGGTCCACCAGACCCGGTGTGCACCCGGCGCACGGCTTCCGGACCCAGTGGCGCGGACCCAGCGCACGGATGCGTGCGCCAGGCCACGCGGTCCACCGGACCCGGCGTGCACCCGGCGCACGTCTCCCGGGCCCAGGGGTGCGGACCCGGCGCACGAATGTGTGCGCCAGGACGCGCGGTCCACCGTCCGGCGTGCACACCGTGCACGCCTCCACACCATCGGTGCACGCCTCCACAGCCCGATGGTGTGGACCCGGCGCGCGCTTCTGCCCGTGCGCGGCCCGGCCCATGCCGCAGCGGTCCACCACTGCGGCGTGCTCCCGGTCTGCGCCGCGGGTGCCTTGCGTCATGGACCCGGTCCACGCCTGGACCCGTGCACCAGCTTTCAGCCTGAGAGTCCAGCGCAAAACGGTGCCCACACGACACCCAAGTTTTGAAAGCGATTTTCACAATTCTTTTTCCTTTTTCTTTCTTTTTTTTTGAAAAACGACCGAACAGAGATAAGAAATAAACTCAACATCCACATAACCAGAGAGTAGAGTACCGGCATCTACACCGACCCCACAAGGGTATCGAGAACCACACAAGAGTCTACTAGTAGTAAATCAAATGCGAAAGAAAGGAGAAAAATACAGTCTGGGGTCTCAAAGGACCCGAAAGCTCCTGACTCGGCCTCACCGTCGCCTAGCTTTAACCCGTGAAGGAACCTGTCATGGAGTGGGAAGTCGGCGACACGATAATACTAATAATAAAGCAGGAAAAAGTAGTAAAGCCAACCGTAAGGCTATCCGGAGCAACCACCCTCCCAAGAGGGAAAAACCACGAACACCAGCAAAACCTGACCACGTCGAGCACCTACCACGACGGGTCGCACTGCTCACACCTTGGCGCCTGAAAACCCCACACCTACGGGGGCCCCACTACGTCACCTCGTGGGTTTACACGGGTCATAGACCACTTTTCCGGAAAAGCGCACCCTTTGCGTTGGCCAAACCGCGGGTGCGCGTGCTGCAGCCGGCCTCGAGCATAGTAACCAAGAATACATATATAACCAAGTAGCGAGAACCATAGAGACTATCAACCATATATAACCAAGTAGCGAGAACCATAGAGACTATCAACCATATATAACCAAGTAGCTAGAACCATAAAGACTATCAACCTTAGCACAGTTAAACGCATAAATAGAGGTAGTTACAAGAGTCGGAAGTTCTACGCTAAGTCTCCAAATAAAAACCCACAACATGATGATCACGACAGTAACGAAAACGCGCATAAAGTGGTTCTAAGGGTATACCCACCTCGAACACTAAGAAGAAGATGATGCGGAAACTCCAGCTAAAACACTCCCACCTTGTGCCCGAAAAAGAACTACAGTAAGAATTATCGTTAAAAATATTGTCGTGATCAAAAACACTCAAAAACGGGACGAAACGGGCCAAAAACAGAGCTTCTGGACTCCAAGGCTGAAAGCTGGTGCACGGGTCCAGGTGTGGACCGGGACCACGACGTAAGGCAGCCGCGGCGCAGACCGAGAGCACGCCGCAGCGGTGGACCGATGCGGCATGGGTCGGGCCGCGCACAGGCAGAACCGCGCGCCGGGTCCACACCATCGGGCTGTGGAGGTGTGCACCGGGTGCACGCCGGACCGGTGGACCGCTTGGCCTGGCGCACGCATTCGTGCGCCGGGTCCGCGCCCCTGGGCCCGAGAGCCGTGCGCCGGGTGCACGCTTGGTCCGGTGGACTGCGTGGCCTGGCACACGCCTCCGTGCGCCGGGTCCGCGCCCCTGGGTCCGGAAGCCGTGCGCCGGGTGCACGCCGGGTCTGGTGGACCGCGTCGCCTGATTCTGCCGGATGAACAGTAACTCGACCCCTTTTTCGGCTCCGGTTGTGACCTCGCGACCCCGGCGACTGCGGCCCTTTTTCGGCTCCGGTTGCGACCCCGCGACCCCGGCGACTGCGGCGACGACCCCGTGGACACGATAACGGCGGCGGCGGCCTCCCGTTTAACAACGGCAGTGGCGGCCTCCCGTTTAGTGCCAAACTCGCCTCGCACGCGACAAGACAAGAAAGAAAACCTTACACCGAAAAACTGGAAAGACCCGAACCGATCACCTCGTTTTCGCCGGTAAGGGAGGAGAAGAAGGATCGTCCCGTTCTCGTTCGCCGGAGTCGCCGGGGTCGCGGGGACGCAACCGGAGCCGAAAAAGGTGTCAAGTTACTATTCATTCGGCAGAATCAGGCCACGCGGTCCACCAGACCCGGCGTGCACCCGGCGCACGGCTTCCGGACCCAGGGGCGCGGACCCAGCGCACGGATGCGTGCGCCAGGCCACGCGGTCCACCGGACCCGGCGTGCACCCGGCGCACGGCTCCCGGGCCCAGGGGTGCGGACCCGGCGCACGAATGTGTGCGCCAGGCCGCGCGGTCCACCGGTCCGGCGTGCACCCGGTGCACGCCTCCACACCATCGGTGCACGCCTCCACAGCCCGATGGTGTGGACCCGGCGTGCGCTTCTGCCCGTGCGCGGCCCGGCCCATGCCGCAGCGGTCCACCATCGAGCTGTGGAGGCGTGCACCGGGTGCACGCCGGACCGGTGGACCACGCGTTCTGGCGCACGCATTTGTGCGCCGGGTCCGCGCCCCTGGGCCCGGGAGCCGTGCGCCGGGTGGACGCCGGGTCCGATGTACCGCGTGGCCTGGCGCACGCATTCGTGCGCCGGGTCCGCGCCCCTGGGTTCGGAAGCCGTGCGCTGGGTGCACGCTGGGTCTGGTGGACCGCGTGGCCTAATTCTGCCGGATGAACAGTAACTCGACCCCTTTTCCGGCTCCGGTTGCGACCCCGCGACCCCGGCGACTGCGGCGACGACCCCGTGGACACGATAACGGCGGTGGCGGCCTCCCGTTTAACAACGGCGGCGGCTGCCTCCCGTTTAGTACCAAACTCGCCTCGCACGCGACACGACAAGAAAGAAAACCTCACACCGAAAAACCGGAAAGACCCGAACCGCTCACCTCATTTTTGCCGATAAGGGAGGAGAAGGAGGATCGTCCCGTTCTCGTTCGCCGGAGTCGCCTGGGTCGCGGGGTCGCAACCGGAGCCGGAAAAGGGGTCGAGTTACTGTTCATCCGGCAGAATCAGGCCACGCGTCCACCAGACCCGGCGTGCACCCGGCGCACGGCTCCCGGGCCTAGGGGCGCGGACCCGACGCATGAATGCGTGCGCCAGGCCGCGCGGTCCACCGGTCCGGCATGCACCCGGTGTCACGCCCCGGGGGTCGAAACTGCGACCCGGGCTCGCCAACAGATCCGCCATCTGTACGGAAACTGCCGTACAGACGAAGCGTCTACCCTGCAAAAGATCTAAAGCTACACATGTATCAGAGCTGAAAATAAAACTAGTAGCTAACAAAAATCACTTAATACTTGAAATAAATAAAGCTACACTAAAACATAATCCTCAAAACAGGTCCCTAGAATGAAATATAAAATACAAGCCTCACCCTCTCAGTACAAAAGTGGAAACAAAAAAAAAAAACATCGGGTACATCTACCTCTGACTCCCAAATGCTGGTAAGGAACTACTGGTCACGTCCTCACCACGATCAGCTGTCTCCGCGTGCGCTAAGCCGGAACAGCAGTCTCAGAAAACGTGTCACCGCAGCGGGTGTGAGATCTACTGCAGAAGGCAGATCTCAGTGGGTACCGTCCCAATATCCACGGTATGCCCACTAAGACTACTGGAGGCAAAACAGATGGGTATGCAGATAGATAGATAGATAGATAGATAGATAAAAGAAAAGTAGGAAAGAAACAACAACTAATAAGCGACAACAATATGTAGAAAGAAATCTACTCTGATCCTGCTATGCATACACTAACACTGCTAATAATATGCCTCAAGTACCATGCTCAAAGGAAAACTCATCAATGAACATGCTATGCCATCACTCTCTCAATGTCACCCAATCTCAATGACTGCCTCATAGGGTCCAGTCAAGCCTGCGCCAAACCTACTGCCACCTCATCCCCACTGGGACGGGACTTACGTAGGGCGTCCCACACGGACTATCACAAGCGAACTCTAGTGTATCAACTAGTCGCATCATCGCAGCCTCGTCAGGCTCGGTATCATCACACACACCCGGGTGGTAGCTCGAGGGGAGCGACCCCACCGAACTCAAGTATCTCATCTGTATCACTGTCTCATAAGCGGCACATGCAGGCTATAGTCCACGATCAAACAGATCGGCAACTCGATGCTCAAAAGTGCAACTCTGTCGGAAAAAGACTCCACGACTCAAACAGGAGAACCCAAACACTCTCACAGCTATGTCGGAGAACCCTCTACGACTCAATCTGATAATGCACAACCCATGGCTGAGTCGGGAAACCTCCACGACTCGATCTGCCAGAACCCCCAAAACTCTCAAGGCTAAGTAGGAAAGTCATCTCCACCACTGAATCAAAATATGACCCATAATCTAGAGTAATCTCACTATCCTATAAGGAGCTCAAAAATTAAATGACACTATAACTCATCTCAAAACTCATAAAGAAACCCCTCGGCCCCCAGGCACGAGGTCTAATGCACCCTGAATCTATGCCATACCTCTGGCGAATTTATAATTTAAAAATTACCTTTAAAAATGTCGATTTTTCTTAAAACGGGCTTTCTAGATTTTTAAAATGATTCAGGTGTAATTATGGTGCCAACAAAACATGCCGTCTAGTGTCATATAGTATCTGGAGTATACTAAAAATAATTTGGGGTTCTACAAAATTTTCTACAAATTTTCAGGCAACTATCAGATCTAAGAATCAGTGAAAATTTGCATAAAAATATGATCAATTTGTATTCAATAGCTTTAAAGGGCATCCCATACATTTTGGAGAAATTCCAACCCACCTGGAACGCTTTCCGCAGGCATATGCTGAAGTCGGTGAAGCGCCGGATCCTCGAACTGACGAAACCATGAAAATCGTGCCCCGCGGATTCGCACACTGCCGTGAACTACGAAAAATCCTTGAGTCCTCTACAAAAACCCAGCACACACTGGCTCACTCCACAGCCAATCAACCACACTTCACACATCTAAATACCATAATCCACGCACTTACACACTACAGCTTCAATTGCACAAAATAAATTCCATAAAGCCAATTCTTTGCTCCCAGCATACTACAAGTCCCCACAGCATCAACACACTACAATATAAGCTTCAATTGTACATTAAAAGAAACAATGTCCACATATGCTCAACCTTTTAATTCCACCCACACAAAAAATACATACACTCACACACCCAACTCTGTAGCTCCAACAAAACCCAATAGCACACTCAATCACATCCCCCTGCACACACCTCCTAATCACAGCACAATACACCAAACTACCTTCATTACCCTTAACAATTGCCATAAGAAGAAACACATATTCCCAAACCTGCAGCACAACCACACAAGCTCCTCAACACCACATAAACACTAAGCATCACCAAAACATACACAATAATTGGTGCTCTCTTATACACAATTTAATTAATTTCACCCAACACATACAGCTCACAGCACATAAATTGGTAAATTCCAACTTCACTAACACAGCCACCGATATGCTACAAGGTCTCATAATACATTTCACAAGTATCCCACACACAACTCAGAAGCTCCGAAAATGCTCACCTCCCAAAAGAAGAAATCCACTCTTGCACAACCAGTCCAATTGTACACAAAAAAACACCAAATACTTAGTCCCAAGCTCACATCCAAGACTCAGCTCCTCATAGCCGACCAATCTTAGGTGAAACTGTGTGCCGTGCAAACAATCCGACTCCGCATGGCACCCGCCAAAAGCCGCACCCTTGAAGAAGACCTGCGAGAGCAAAAAGGGGAAAAAAACCAAAGTTAGAGGAGAACGCGACAAAATGCGCGGTCGTCGAAGCCAAAACGAGCCCCCGGCCGCCGAAAACGCTCCGCACCGCGCGAGGAGCTTCCAGCGCAAGTCGCTGCGTGAGGAGCTGCTGCCGCCGACGCGACAACCAAGCCAGCCACGCGGCGCCCTGCTGTGCTGCGCGGCAGCCAGGCACGCTGCGCGGCGCCCTGGCGCACGCTGCGCAGCGGCCTGGCGCCAGCTGCGCGGCGCCCTGCCGCGCGCTGCGCAGTGGCTTGGCGACCACTGCGCAGCGCCCTGCAGCGCGGGGCGCACAACCGCGCCCGCGCACCCTGCGCAGTCCGACCGCGCGCGCCCCCCCTTGGCTGCGGCCCCCCACACCATGCCGCAACCATCAGCACACCAACCTCCTCCAAAGGTCCAAACCAGCACAAACCAAAGTAACCCAGCTTCCAAAAAAAAAGACCGCAACATACCTTAAGGAAGCTCTTGCGCGCTCCGATGCTCCACTTGGCGCCGTGGCTTGCTGCAGGAAAACCTCACCATCAAGGCTCCTCCAAAACTTCACTTCCCTTCTCTCTTTTCTTCTTCTTCTTCTTCCTCCCTTTCTTTTGCTTCCTCAAGCTCCTTTCTTTCTTCCTCTCTAACTCCTTCTCACATTGCTCTGTTCCATCCCATCTCCTCTGCTACAGGTTGGAGGTGAGAAGGTGACAGGAAGACTCTTAATTAGGGGTTACCTAATTAATGCAGTAGGTGGCAGCATTTAAAGCTCCACAAAAGCAAAAAAAAAAAACACACTCACCCCTTTAATTCTAATTCTCAAAAATCCACTCTCTTCTTTCCTTCACTACCACACAACAAAACCAACTAATTCAACTAATTAAAATAATTAATTAATTAAAATAATTCATCAAAAGCCCCCGTCAACTCACTTTTTGCCTTCGGGGCCTCCGCACGGATCCGAAACCTCCCGAACCCCGCTGTAAACTGAAAATACACATGCTCAAAGCTTTTTCTCCTCAACAAGCTCAACCGTAGAGTCGGTGTGCTCAAACCAAAAAAACGGCTCCAAAACTGCCAACTCCAACTCACTTTTCGCCCTCGGGTCTCCGAGTCAGTCCGGAACCTCCCGAACTCCGCTGTAAACATAAATTACACCCGTTCCAAGAGTTCCCCAAATTTTCTGCACTCCACGGTGGAGTCAGTATTCCCAATTCCGGTCCTCAAACGGTGCGCCATGCCCGGAAAAATCCCGAATCAAGCTGGGGCTTCCGCGTTGATCCGAATCAACCCGACATCAACTGTAATCCACTACGAAACACGCTCGAGGCGATTTCTCCGCACCACGCCATCTTGCGAGGTCGGTGCGCTAACCGAAATTTTCGGTACTCTACACTCTCCCCTCCTTAAAAAGGTTTCGTCCTCGAAACCAGAATAAATCCATAACTCAGGAGGGTGTCTCGAACAAATGGGAATAGGAGATCCCCAACCCATCAAGAACTCTCAAGTGGTCATTCTCACTCATCAAAAAGGCTACACTGCACCTTCACCAAAGATAGATCTCAACTGCAAACTTCCTTAGCTTCACAAGCAAGAATTGCATCGGTCGCTACTAAAAGCTCCAATCTTCGTCCAACTTCATGAAGCGCAATCCAAATCATGCAAGGGATCAAATACACTTCTTCCAGCCAGAAAACACTCGTGGATTAAACTCCCCACGTAAATCTCGACTGATCGCATTCTTGCGGATAGAG
The DNA here is from genome assembly GCA_029168755.2 of Tillandsia fasciculata. NCBI lineage: Eukaryota > Viridiplantae > Streptophyta > Magnoliopsida > Poales > Bromeliaceae > Tillandsia > Tillandsia fasciculata. The sequence continues at coordinate 34,561 of JAQOTM010000041.1, read as the reverse complement.
GCTTTCACAATTATGGTTCCCAAAACCAAACACTAAGCCTCCAATAGGCATAACTCTTTTGTCGCCCCTTAGCAACCAAAACATTCAAGTTCTGTAGATGCATCTCTCACATCAATTTACAGGGGAAGTAGTTCAACATCGGGAAACAATGTTCAAATTCCAACTCTCAAATTCCAAGTTGCAAAAGTGGCAACCACGGATCGAAGACCTCATTCCAAGGTTGCAAGCTCGCCTAACCAAGGCGTACTGACCATAAAGTCCTCGCTGGGATAATTATGTGCTATAAGACTAAACTTACAATCCCAATAACTCTATCCACCAGCGCTGCTCCAACCAGGCTCTTCTTGAATATCCAAGTATTTCGGGTTGAGGATCCAAGAATAACTCAATGTTCTCTCTATCACTGGCAATCAAGCAAATCGATGCAGCTCTAACTCCTCGAAGCTAAACAGGCCCTGCCTAATCCAAAATTTTTGACCTCAGTCACAATCATAGGCTTAGGCCAATTCCCACGGCATCACTCTTCGTTGGGTTCACAGTCGCTTTTGCAGCCGAAATCACATGGCCTAAACAACAGAACTTTTCGAAGTCAACAAGTATACTCTAATAGCATGGCATATGACTTCTTCTCTCAGAAGTTACAGCGCTACTCTCAAGTGCTCCTGATGCTCGATGTCACTTCGAAAATGAATCCAAATAACCATGACGAGTAATACCACCAATCCGTCTAAACACAGTCGGAAAAATAGAATTCCCCAAATCCATAGGGGACAGGGCCTCAATCAATCCACTTGACCGCAAGGCAAGCTCAGAAAGCCCCTAACAGGTCCCAAACACTAACCGAGCACAGCCCTCGGTTGTAAGGTTCCACGAGCGATCAATCTCACAAAGGCATCTGCTGCCACACGACCCAAATCTGTCAGTGCTCATACCATCAAGGGACCCTTACTAATATGTACCCACCACGTGGCACTGGGTTACACAGACTTCTCGATCCATTAAATCATGCAACTGCGCTATCAGCTCTCTGTCTCACGAGTGATACTCCAAGGAATGCTGCCGAAGTCAGCGCAGCTTCTAAATCCACATCGAACACTATCTCGGTCTCAAACCCACTAAATGGCGGCTTCAATAACAGATCAGGTGGGCTCACACCGGATCTCACAGTGATAAGAATATTCTTTAATCCCGGGGCTACTGTAGGCACCTCTTTTATAATCGCTAACAAGCGAGACGACCACGCCTCAACCTCCGTCGTGCTCAACATCCTCTAAAAACACACTCCTCCTGACCAGGTCCACGGAGGGTCATTGTCCTCTCCCGACAATTCCTGATAGCATGACGTTGGGGTAACCAATCCTTATCCATTCTCAATTCATGCTTAATCAACCTCCCTGAACTGATGTAGGACTAACATTTTGATGATCAAATCCAAAGTCCTAACAACACTGGGTCGGACAAGCAACACTTATCCAAGTGCTAAACGTGATCTGGAACCTGATCCTCACGCGCATAAGCCAACAGTCTCCTATCTGGCCCACGCGAAGCTACCCCTGCTCTACAGAGCAAGCACACGCGGTGTCGGCATCAACAAGCTCTAACTGCAACGACCCAAGGAAACCACACCTGGTAAAATATGATCCACTATCCTGGCGCTTTCCAGCTGGCTACACAAACTCAACAATAGATGCTGGTGGCCATCGCTCTAACTGCCTCGGCATGACGGCTCCATCAGTCTGTCGGTACATCGGATGAACCTCTTTATCCAAAAAAAAGGGGGGTAGAGGGTGCTGTCGCAAGCGGCAAATCCAAGAGCACCAATCAGGAACACTCTGCCTGAAAATGTCCTGACACTACTGTTGGTGCCTCAACTATCGAGAACCTCCTAGACTTTGCCTCCTCTGAGACCCATGATCCTGAGACTGGAATCATGGCAACCTCGATCCATTCAACTATCCCAAAATCCGACGATGCTAGACGTCTCTCAATGAAGCTGTTCCCTTGCTCTTCATCCCTCTTGAAAGTGATCACTGATCCTCGGTCAATCCACTGAGCATGCACAATTGCTGCATCAAAGGTCGGCGCCCGCCGAGTAAGCATAAAGAGATAGCCATCCAGATGCAGTTCCCTCTCAAGCATAATCAACCTCTAATCTTCATCCTGGGCGACAATAGGTACTCTGCTCAACAATCACAGAACTCGCTCCCGGTCATCCTATGCGCTCCCGGTGGTCCAGCAGGACGAAACTCGACGCCGCCAACTCTCGACGTCCCTTTTCAAAAGTGCATAACCAAGTGCACCAGTTGCTTCTCCTGAGCAAACAATCTTCAGATAACTTTTCCAAGGCAGCAATCTAGTTCTCGGCCTCCTTAGGCTCCAAACCCGATCCCGAAATCTGCAGGGATGGAACTGGATGAAATAAAACAACGGGTCAGCAACCTCTCGCTGCTTCTGCACCATCAGTGGTGCGATCAGGATCGAAGTCGACGACGTCGCGGCTGGAAGTACTACTAGCGATACCTCGAGAGATGCTCTCTACTCCAACATGTGCATCACGTGCTCCATGTTCTCTTCCTGGCGCCGCATCGCCTCAAATGTCTGGGCTACTTGGGCATGTAACTCTCAAACCTCACTCTGCTCTATCCATTGAGCCTCTCGCTGTTCGACTCCTCATCCAAGGTCGAATACGCCCTCGCCGTTGCACGGCGTCTCGGAGGCATCGAAAACCACTGCAACAAAGAAAACATTAGGACCAAAACTCTCTCGACCCAATCAAGCGAAAGTCTAAAACATGTTACCCATACTAAAGCATTATGTTGTCTGCAGCCAACATAATCATCTTTAGAGAAATAACATGTAAGATCACTCGCCCCAATCCTCTGGGGGAGGTACAAACTCAATCAGGACTCTCGCTAAAGTCACGTCTCTCACGACAGTCATCCTACTGTCCAACCAATAGCCTAGGGTCTCTAAGTCCTCAACGACCTATATTCCTAGGCTCTGATACCACCTAAATCTGTCACGCCCCGGGGTCGAACTGCGACCCGGGCTCGCCAACAGATCCGCCGTCTGTACGGAAACTGCCGCACAGACGAAGCGTCTACCCTGCAAAAGATCTAAAGCTACACATGTATCAGAGCTGAAAATAAAACTAGTAGCTAACAAAAATCACTTAATACTTGAAATAAATAAAGCTACACTAATACATAATCCTCAAAACAGGTCCCTAGAATGAAATATAAAATACAAGCCTCACCCTCTCAGTACAAAAGTGGAAACATAAAAAAAAAAAACATCGGGTACATCTACCTCTGACTCCCAAATGCTGGTAAGGAACTACTGGTCACGTCCTCACCTCGATCAGCTGTCTCCGCGTGCGCTAAGCCGGAACAGCAGCCTCAGAAAACCTGTCACCGCAGCGGGTGTGAGATCTACTGCAGAAGGCAGATCTCAGTGGGTACCGTCCCAATATCCACGGTATGCCCACTAAGACTACTGGAGGCAAAACAGATGGGTATGCAGATAGATAGATAGATAGATAGATAGATAAAAGAAAAGTAGGAAAGAAACAACAACTAATAAGCGACAACAATATGTAGAAAGAAATCTACTCTGATCCTGCTATGCATACACTAACACTGCTAATAATATGCCTCAAGTACCATGCTCAAAGGAAAACTCATCAATGAACATGCTATGCCATCACTCTCTCAATGTCACCCAATCTCAATGACTGCCTCATAGGGTCCAGTCAAGCCTGCGCCAAACCTACTGCCACCTCATCCCCACTGGGACGGGACTTACGTAGGGCGTCCCACACGGACTATCACAAGCGAACTCTAGTGTATCAACTAGTCGCATCATCGCAGCCTCGTCAGGCTCGGTATCATCACACACACCCGGGTGGTAGCTCGAGGGGAGCGACCCCACCGAACTCAAGTATCTCATCTGTATCACTGTCTCATAAGCGGCACATGCAGGCTATAGTCCACGATCAAACAGATCGGCAACTCGATGCTCAAAAGTGCAACTCTGTCGGAAAAAGACTCCACGACTCAAACAGGAGAACCCAAACACTCTCACAGCTATGTCGGAGAACCCTCTACGACTCAATCTGATAATGCACAACCCATGGCTGAGTCGGGAAACCTCCACGACTCGATCTGCCAGAACCCCCAAAACTCTCAAGGCTAAGTAGGAAAGTCATCTCCACCACTGAATCAAAATATGACCCATAATCTAGAGTAATCTCACTATCCTATAAGGAGCTCAAAAATTAAATGACACTATAACTCATCTCAAAACTCATAAAGAAACCCCTCGGCCCCCAGGCACGAGGTCTAATGCACCCTGAATCTATGCCATACCTCTGGCGAATTTATAATTTAAAAATTACCTTTAAAAATGTCGATTTTTCTTAAAACGGGCTTTCTAGATTTTTAAAATGATTCAGGTGTAATTATGGTGCCAACAAAACATGCCGTCTAGTGTCATATAGTATCTGGAGTATACTAAAAATAATTTGGGGTTCTACAAAATTTTCTACAAATTTTCAGGCAACTATCAGATCTAAGAATCAGTGAAAATTTGCATAAAAATATGATCAATTTGTATTCAATAGCTTTAAAGGGCATCCCATACATTTTGGAGAAATTCCAACCCACCTGGAACGCTTTCCGCAGGCATATGCTGAAGTCGGTGAAGCGCCGGATCCTCGAACTGACGAAACCATGAAAATCGTGCCCCGCGGATTCGCACACTGCCGTGAACTACGAAAAATCCTTGAGTCCTCTACAAAAACCCAGCACACACTGGCTCACTCCACAGCCAATCAACCACACTTCACACATCTAAATACCATAATCCACGCACTTACACACTACAGCTTCAATTGCACAAAATAAATTCCATAAAGCCAATTCTTTGCTCCCAGCATACTACAAGTCCCCACAGCATCAACACACTACAATATAAGCTTCAATTGTACATTAAAAGAAACAATGTCCACATATGCTCAACCTTTTAATTCCACCCACACAAAAAATACATACACTCACACACCCAACTCTGTAGCTCCAACAAAACCCAATAGCACACTCAATCACATCCCCCTGCACACACCTCCTAATCACAGCACAATACACCAAACTACCTTCATTACCCTTAACAATTGCCATAAGAAGAAACACATATTCCCAAACCTGCAGCACAACCACACAAGCTCCTCAACACCACATAAACACTAAGCATCACCAAAACATACACAATAATTGGTGCTCTCTTATACACAATTTAATTAATTTCACCCAACACATACAGCTCACAGCACATAAATTGGTAAATTCCAACTTCACTAACACAGCCACCGATATGCTACAAGGTCTCATAATACATTTCACAAGTATCCCACACACAACTCAGAAGCTCCGAAAATGCTCACCTCCCAAAAGAAGAAATCCACTCTTGCACAACCAGTCCAATTGTACACAAAAAAACACCAAATACTTAGTCCCAAGCTCACATCCAAGACTCAGCTCCTCATAGCCGACCAATCTTAGGTGAAACTGTGTGCCGTGCAAACAATCCGACTCCGCATGGCACCCCGCCAAAAGCCGCACCCTTGAAGAAGACCTGCGAGAGCAAAAAGGGGAAAAAAACCAAAGTTAGAGGAGAACGCGACAAAATGCGCGGTCGTCGAAGCCAAAACGAGCCCCCCGGCCGCCGAAAACGCTCCGCACCGCGCGAGGAGCTTCCAGCGCAAGTCGCTGCGTGAGGAGCTGCTGCCGCCGACGCGACAACCAAGCCAGCCACGCGGCGCCCTGCTGTGCTGCGCGGCAGCCAGGCACGCTGCGCGGCGCCCTGGCGCACGCTGCGCAGCGGCCTGGCGCCAGCTGCGCGGCGCCCTGCCGCGCGCTGCGCAGTGGCTTGGCGACCACTGCGCAGCGCCCTGCAGCGCGGGGCGCACAACCGCGCCCGCGCACCCTGCGCAGTCCGACCGCGCGCGCCCCCCCTTGGCTGCGGCCCCCCACACCATGCCGCAACCATCAGCACACCAACCTCCTCCAAAGGTCCAAACCAGCACAAACCAAAGTAACCCAGCTTCCAAAAAAAGACCGCAACATACCTTAAGGAAGCTCTTGCGCGCTCCGATGCTCCACTTGGCGCCGTGGCTTGCTGCAGGAAAACCTCACCATCAAGGCTCCTCCAAAACTTCACTTCCCTTCTCTCTTTTTCTTCTTCTTCTTCTTCCTCCCTTTCTTTTGCTTCCTCAAGCTCCTTTCTTTCTTCCTCTCTAACTCCTTCTCACATTGCTCTGTTCCATCCCATCTCCTCTGCTACAGGTTGGAGGTGAGAAGGTGACAGGAAGACTCTTAATTAGGGGTTACCTAATTAATGCAGTAGGTGGCAGCATTTAAAGCTCCACAAAAGCAAAAAAAAAAAAAACACACTCACCCCTTTAATTCTAATTCTCAAAAATCCACTCTCTTCTTTCCTTCACTACCACACAACAAAACCAACTAATTCAACTAATTAAAATAATTAATTAATTAAAATAATTCATCAAAAGCCCCCGTCAACTCACTTTTTGCCTTCGGGGCCTCCGCACGGATCCGAAACCTTCCGAACCCCGCTGTAAACTGAAAATACACATGCTCAAAGCTTTTTCTCCTCAACAAGCTCAACCGTAGAGTCGGTGTGCTCAAACCAAAAAAACGGCTCCAAAACTGCCAACTCCAACTCACTTTTCGCCCTCGGGTCTCCGAGTCAGTCCGGAACCTCCCGAACTCCGCTGTAAACATAAATTACACCCGTTCCAAGAGTTCCCCAAATTTTCTGCACTCTACGGTGGAGTCAGTATTCCCAATTCCGGTCCTCAAACGGTGCGCCATGCCCGGAAAAAATCCCGAATCAAGCTGGGGCTTCCGCGTTGATCCGAATCAACCCGACATCAACTGTAATCCACTACGAAACACGCTCGAGGCGATTTCTCCGCACCACGCCATCTTGCGAGGTCGGTGCGCTAACCGAAATTTTCGGTACTCTACACGAGGATTCGCGTGGCCTTGTGGATTCAAGGTGGTACTACTCCCGTGGATTCGGAGTGAGGCGCGTTCGTGTGATCGAGACGTGTCGCATTGGTGAAGACCGTGGATTCGGTTGGACGTCGTGGATTCGACGTTGAGCGTCGTGGATTCGGCGTTGGGACGCAAATCGTGGATTCGAGGAGCGTTCGGAGCGAGCGGAGAAGATCAACTAGGAGCGTATGAAAAAGGTTGAGTCATAGGGTTACGGTAAATCACCTTGTACGTGTTTAATCTTAGTGGATTTCGCCGTGTTATCGGTCCCGTGGTTTTTTACTCTTGTGATGGAGTTTTCCACGTAAATTTTGCGTACTTTATTTATTTTCCGCATTGGGTTATTTTTTACTCAACGATTTGGTGTGTTTATTATTTTCACCTATTCACCCCCCTTCTAGGTGGTTTTTCTTCTATTCAGATCCATAATATTCATAACCCACAAAATGGACAGCGGATTTGGACTCAGCGCGCGAAAACGATGAAAATTGGCTATTTACTTGTATTTTTCGGACTACGGAACAATAAAGTTACTGTTCACCTCCGGAATCACTGTTCCGGCGGCCGGCAGCGACCGGCAGGCGACGGAGCATGGCGGAGTAGCGGCGGAGCGCGGCCGCGGGCAGGCGCGGCGTGCGGGCGGGGGGTCCACGGATAGGCGCGAGCACCAGGAGCACCGAGGTTTGGTGATGCCACGTGGCAGCACCCTATTGGTTGGACGGCGTCAAATGAGGCGGCGACTGCTGTGACACGTGGCGTCGTGTGATTTGCCTACAGATTTTGGAAGACCCGTGTGGGCCGGGCGCGTGCGCTACGTGAACCACGTGGTGACACGTGGCACTATTCTATTGGCGGGCGCACGCCGCCCACGTGCGCGGGGCGCGCGGAGCACGGGGCGGCGGGGGACGCGTGGCATGATCTGGTGGTTTCGGGCGCGGCGTGGACGGCTGGATGCGCGCCACGTCAATTTTGGGCGCGCACAGTAAAAATATCCGAGCGCCCGAATTCCGGATCCGAATCCGACAGCCCTTTGAGTGGACTTTTGGCTATAAATAGGCCATTAAGAGCTTTATTTCTGGACTTTCTGAGATTCGTTTTGAGTGCCGTTTTCGACAGTGAGTTTCTACTTCGAGTCTTCTACACTTTTTGGGGTTTTGGAGAAATTTTGGAGGCTGTTGATATTTTTCCTCCCCGATCTTGCGAGCTTCGACGCTGTTTCGATATCAATCATTTTCATCGACTCTTTGTCCGCGGACTCCCTCGAGCTGAGTTCTTGGAATTTTTTGCCGATTTTTGCGGTGACGTTTCCAGGACAGGTAGATCTTCGATTTTGGTATTCATCACTTTGCTCCATTTTGAGTTTTTATGGGAGTACGTGCAGCATCTTTAGACCCCCTTTTTGCTGTTGCATGTTCTAGAGAGCGGAGGAGTAATCTTGCAATTTCTCGGCCTACGAGAGGCGGAATTTGGTGTTTAAGGACTCGATTTCTATCTACACTTCGCGAGGATCGCCGTCATATTTTTCTTGGAATTTTTGGAGGGCATCTCGCAGGAGGTAATTTCCTGTTTTGTGGAGAGATGTGCGATAAAAATCACAGTTTTGAGTGATTTGAGCTTACCACGATGTTCGGCTTATATCTCAGCGACCGGGTGGAATTTTCGGTCGATTTTTGGTGCGTTGGAATTGTGAGAACTTGAGGATCGCACCCGTTAAATTTTAGCTCTTTTGGACTCAGGACTAACGCGCACATCCAGGTGGGTTGGAATTCTTCCAAACTTTATGGAATGCCTTCTAATTATGTTGAAAGCATGTTAGCATGCCTAGTTTAGCTATTTGTATAGCTGGTAAAATCTGATAGATGTCTAGATTATCTTTGAATGACAGACCTGAACCCCATTTATCATTAGTATGATCTTGAGACTGTTTGACACTAGATTGCATAATTGGTTGACTTTCGAGCTGCATCTGAACTGTTTTTAAATCATTGAACCCGTTTTAATATAAAAAGTGGCTTCAAAAATAGTTTTAAACATTGTGATCACCCAGAGGGGTTGGATAGGTTCAGGATGCATGTACTCTCGCGCCTGGGGGCCGAGGGGATTTTATTGACTCAGTGGATGGGTTTCCTAGTGTCTTGGGGGTTGTGTGCACTATCAGATTGAGTCGTGGAGGGTTCTCCAACCTGTTTATGGGTTAGTTGGCATTCGAGTTTCCGATCTGTTCGATCGTAGATTATAGCCTGCAGATGCCGCTTATTGAGCCAGATAAGACATGCTTATTCCTCGGTGGGGTCGCGCCTCTTGAGAGCCGCTCCGGATGCGATGATGATGATGATGTGCTTGATGAGGCTGCTTTGCGTGATATTATGATAGTCCGATTGGACACCCTAGTTGATACACTTGTTGGGTTGTACTAATATGGATCTAAATAGGGGAAAAAACACCTAGAGGGGAGTGAATAGGTGTAAACAATAAACACTCAAAAAATCATTGCGCAATAAAACCCAATGCGGAAATAAAAATAACACGCAAGATTTTTACGTGGAAAAACTCCAAACCAGAGTAAAAAACCACGGGACCGATAACACGGCGAAATCCACTAGAATTAACACACGTACAAGGTGATATAACGTACTCACAGACGACTCAACCTTTTACCATACGCTCCTAGTAGATCTTCTCCGCTCGCTCCACGACGCTTCTCGAATCCACGATCTGCGCCCAACGCTGAATCCACAGCGTCCAACGTCGAGTCCACGACGTCCGACCGAATCCACGGTCTTCACCCAGTAGCACGCTTCGAATCCACGAACGTACCTCGCTCCGAATCCACGAGAGCGGTTGCACCTTGAATCCACAAGGCCACGCGAGTCCACGCGCCGATTTAGGGTAAATCGTTGTTTTTTTGGGTGGTGATGATCCGCCGAATACTTAGATTAGAAATAGATCGGAAATACCATCTAAGTATTCATTGATTTGATTCTACTCAAAATCTGAGTATGGAAAACCTAGAATCAAATCAATCAATATAGATGAAGAAACATAGAATTAATCTATTGATTTCCTTTCTTCTCTATATGTGGATCTTTCTCTTTCGGTATATTTTTCTATTTTACCGATTAAAATCCTTTCCTCTTTTTTTTCATCATACCCTAAAAAATGAATCATAGGGTCTATTTATAGGTTAGAAACCATTGGAAGAAGATACGGATCAAAAACAACCGTTTCTGGAAATTTTTACGGACGGCGATCCGGATCGGGGTTACTGTGATCCGGATCGTCGTAAAGAGAATGACGATTCCAGAAATCCAAGGGTTCGGGATCCGGATCGGATTGCCTGATCCGGATCGTTCATACAATTTGGAAAACATAACATTCGGGATCCGGATCACAATCTTCTAGGATCCGGATTGAAGTATTGTATGAAGCAACAACCTTCGGGATCCGGATTGCTGGCTCTGATCCGGATCCTGAACATGTCCCATGTCCAGTTTTTGATTTTTATGCAATTAAAATTCTTCCAGGTGTTTCTACACTACAAGAAGTATTCGGATCACCAAAATCTTTAGTTAAACATACCTGATCCTTTTGAATTCTTCTTTCTTGAGATTGAGGTATATGATCCAAAGTTCTTTCATCTTCAATCTTCAAGACTTAACACTTTCACGAAATACGCCAACTCAAATTCCGTAACAATCTCCCCCTTTGGCGGTTTCGTGACAAAACACAAATCCACAAAAGAAAATTCAAAAAGATATTTTTGTTGCTATCACCATACAACAAAAATTTACAATGGAGATCCAAAAATTAAAAACATGAGATAAACTCCTAAGACAGACTCTAGACTTAGACATCTGTAATCTCTGCACAAAGAAATCATTCTTGACAAAAGAAATCGTTAGATACCTCAAGAATTGAAACATACAAAACCAAGTACAGAGATAGAGTTTATTCTCATCATGACATTTGAAAAATCAGATATGTAAGAGAATCATAGTTAAAAACCAACATATCTTCTAAGCATTCAAAAACCAAATGTCACAAGATGTTAGTCCAACATCAACTTGTTAGTCATATTACATGCCCAAATAGTTAGTCAAATAGTTAGTAGGGGCATGCAACCAATCAACAAATAAAAACCAAAGTTGAAGTTGAGAACATACTTACCTTAATGTTCACACATTCACACAGTTTTCTTGTATCATCATTGTTCAAGTTCTCTCTAAACTCTCTCCCCCTTTTTGTCACAAAACAAGCCAATAATTACAAAACAAAAGAGAGTTAAAAAGATAAACAAACATGAGAAATGAAAATCCTGCAAAAAGCAAAAGAAAGTTACAACAAAAATTTACTCCTGAGAGTCGGAGTCATCAGAGGTGGTGCATCCCATTTTGGCAAACATTTTCTTCATCAGTTTTTTCATCGAAGAAACGGACTTAGTCAAAGTAATTTGAGATGCAGTGATGGTTTCCAGCTCCTTTTTCACAACTTGAAGTTCTCCTCTCATTTCAGTGAACTCAGCCGACATGCGTTCTTGTTCATTGGAAAGTCGCTGTTGTTCTTTAAAAATAGAGCTGACGGAGGCATCATCATCAGAGGTGGATGGAGGTGCCTGCTGAGATGGAGGAACAGGGGCTGTAGAGGTAGTTGCTTGTGGTCGAGCTCTTTGTCGGATTGGAGGAGATGGAGGATCATCTTGCTTTGTCGATAGAGACTTTACAATAGTTGTCTCATTAATGGTCCCCAAACTATACATGTAAGAGCTCGCGCTTGTATCCACTTTAAACTTCTTAAGGATGCGCATGATTATCATTGGGTATGGTAGTCTCTCTGTAGGGTGAGAGTGTTCGACATACCGCGTCATCCTAGCCCAAATGAGATAAGGAATGTTCAAGTTTGCTCCCATTGCTGCGACTGGGTTCCCAAGAAGATAAAGAAATAACATCCTATCCCATCGAAGAACCTTTGTATTCATATTGGGAAGAATGTTGTAGCAGACAATGAAGTTTATATACTTATACTCTGTTCGAAGCTCTTTGGAGAATACAGAATTTCCGGTAGACAGAGTATCCGGAAGACAAATTCCATTGACTACAACTCTCCAGGAATTGTCGTTGAAGCTTTGAGTCTTTAGGTAATGGATTCCATCTGCTCTGGCTTTCATACTGAGCACCTCTCCAATCAGTTGGGGAGTGACTTTGATTTTGATACCTTTAACCAAAGTATGAAATTCTCGACGTCCGTCATCATGATCAATTAGACTTGCAGCGTTCTGATAAAACATACGAACTGAGTGTGGACAATACCCAGTTTTTTCAGGAAAGTTGCAAATTGGACCAAGACCAACTTGATCAAACAAAGTCCCAAAGGCTGCAGAGCGTTCCATCATTGGTTTGACATTGACATGTCTCTCACCAATGCATTCTCTTTTCTCAAAATCCTTTATTCTTGTGGAGCTGATGAATTCCTGTGGTGGAGGCTGGCTAGCAATTGGTTCGTTAATTGAAATGCCCCGAGCACTGCCTCTTTTTCTTGCACCAGTTTTCATCCTTGTTCCAATTGAAGTAGGTTCCATTGGGGCTTTTCCTTTATCAGCTGCAGTAGCAGGCTGAGGCTTTGTCTTTGAAGCTTCAGCAGGTGCTTTTCCTTTTGAGATAATTTGGACATCTTCCTCGATCTCGAGGTTATCCCAGTCTATTGAATCCGTCTCCGAATCTGTATCGGAATCATTCTGAGCTCTTTTAGTCCTCTTAGCCTTCTTAGGCTTTGCAGCGTCCTTGACATGGACCATGGCAGCAAGTAGGAAAATAACCCATGTGATCACCATTTTGATTACTAGTGAGAAATGTATCCTGTGAACACCGACTCAAGAACACATGAAAAATTGTTAATTTTGAAAAATTTGAAAAATTGTACCTAAACAATCATAATCATGTAGAGAAGCCAAGAATCAAATTAGTTTTGCAAAAAGAATTTTAAAAATAGATCAATCGCATGATTTTCAAAAATTCCTCTTTTATGCCCTAAAACCGAATTTTTAGAAATCGAAGCCCAAAAATTCGTTTCTTGAGAAAACCCAGCATATAATCAAAACTAATCAACCCAGAGTTCTTATTTCAAAAGAAATTTGATCAAAAACCATTCACAAACGAAAAAGATCCATGTTTTCAACTCACGTTTTGAGCAAACAAGCAAAAACTGTGAAAAACCGAGATTTTGATCAATAAAACTTACTTGGAATCGAAGAACTTGAGTTTGGAAGCTCCAAGATGCAAGAAATCTAGAGAGAGAAGCTCTAGAGACTTGAGAACAAAAGATTAGGGTAAAAGAAATCAAATCCCTTTGTTCTATTAAAACCCTAGCCGTGATCCGGATCGGATCGAGAATGTGATCCGGATCGGCTACCCGCAGGAAGAAGCCTGCGTTCGGGATCCGGATCACTTACCCGATCCGGATCGGCTTCAACTTTTTCTCCAGAAAAATTTAGAAAAATTCCATAAAATCCAGAAAAAGTATGTAAGCACTTTACCATATCAACTTTAAACAAAAATCATCGTTTCATACAACAAGAAATAGATTATACAAAATCTATCAAAAATACTCAAAAATGAAACGAAAATTTATGAAAATTAAAACACTTAAAGTTGAACAACTTCAATTACATCTATCCTGATCTTATGCGTAATGCCTTTATCAAATCATCAATTTTGGTAAAGAAAATGAAATACCAAGATCAATAGATGTTTGAAATCCCAGATAAGTTAGATAATATATCTAGACAATCTGTTGAAGGAGTGGCTCTTTGAGCATCTTTTATCAAAAATCCCACCTTATACCAACCATGAAATATGACTGAGTCAAGTATTTCAATATGCATTTCATCAACAATTTAAAAACAAAAATTTGCTTTGCATTCATGGAGTATCTTTTTCTTTTTCTTTTTCCTCCATGTGGTGGTAGTTTTCACACTCCTCATTGGGATGTAACTCTTTCCACATCTTTTGAGCATTTTACATTTCTTTGACTCCCCCTCAATTGGCTATCAATTATTTAATATATAAGGTATTCAACCAAAAATTGATCTCGCATTCATACTCGACTAAGCAATCAAATAAGATAATGACTATACCAAGAGATCATTGAGAGAGAAATTGACTTTGATCACTTAAAAGATGACTTAATTAACATAAATGATCATTGCAACATTGAAATATTATGATATCAAAAGCATAATAAATTTCTAAATGCATGAAAGGATGCAATTAAAGTCAATTATGATTTATGCTCAATTAATGTCCTATGTACAAAACATAGATAAAGAACAAAACAAAAACAAAAACAAAACCTAACCTAAGCAAAGGTTTCAAAAAGGTTATTTCAAGGAAAGCATGCCAATTGCTTTACGCAAGTGAATAAAACGTTTTTGATCCAAAGGTTTTGTTAAGATATCAGCTAATTGATCCTCAGTTGAAATATATGACAGTTGAAGAATATTTGATTCAACTAGCTCTCTAAGAAAATGATATCTAAGTTCAATATGTTTTGTTCTAGAGTGCAACACAGGGTTTTTTGAAATGTTAATAGCACTAGTGTTGTCACATAAAATGGTTACCGAAGATGCTGAAATCCGGAAATCGCTCAACACGCTTTTCATCCAAATCAATTGGGTTGAACAACTTCCTGCAGAAATGTACTCCGCTTCGGCAGTCGAGAGTGCTATGCAATTCTGCTTTTTACTGTGCCATGCAACAAGGCAATGGCCAAGATAGAAGCATGCACCACTCGTGCTTTTCCGGTCATCCACTGATCCAGCCCAATCGGCATCTGAGTATCCAACAATATCCAAACTTGTTCCCATAGGATACCAAATTCCGAAATTGATTGTACCTTTGATATATCGGATGATCCGTTTCACCGCTTTCAGGTGAACCTCCTTCGGTGCTGATTGATATCTCGCACAAATCCCAACACTGAAGGATATATCCGGGCGACTAGCCGTGAGATATAGTAGACTTCCAATCATACTGCGATACAGTTTCTCGTCTACATTCTCACTATGTGATTCACTTCCAAGTCCCTTATGGCTAGTTCCCATTGGAGTCGGAAAATCCTTAGAATTTTCTAGATCAAACTTTTTGACCAACTCCATGCATACTTGGATTGACACAAGTGAATTCCTTCATCGTTTTGTTTAACTTGTAATCCAAGAAAATAAGTCAATTCGCCCATCATGGACATCTCAAATTCGCTTTCCATGGTCTCCGCGAATTTAGAAGCATCATTATCTCTTGTTGCGCCAAAAACAATGTCATCGACATAGATTTGAGCAACTATGAAATTGTTTTGATAATGCTTCACAAAGAGAGTCCTGTCAGCTCCCCCTCGAGTATAGCCCTTTTCCAAAAGGTGCTTTGTCAACCTTTCGTACCATGCTCGCGGTGCTTGTTTCAGACCGTAAAGAGCCTTTTTCAGACGAAAAACATGGTTAGGTAGTTTATGATCCACAAAACCTTTCGGTTGAGCCACATAAACTTCCTCATTTAAAAATCCATTTAAAAAGGCGCTCTTAACGTCCATTTGAAATAATTTGATTTTAAAATGACAAGCTATCGCAAATAAGATACGAATGGACTCGAGTCTAGCTACAGGGGCGAAAGTTTCATCAAAGTCTATACCTTCTACTTGAGAGTAGCCTTGAGCAACTAACCTTGCTTTGTTCCTGATGATAGTACCATCTTCATTTTTCTTGTTCTTGAAGATCCATTTGGTACCTATCACATTGTGTTGCTTCGGAGGCTTCGTTAATTCCCAGACTTTGTTTCGCTCAAATTGATGGAGCTCTTCCTGCATTGCTTTAATCCAGTAGTCATCTTGAAGAGCTTCATCAACATTCTTTGGTTCGATTGAGATACATAGCATGCAAATCCGCAAACCAATTGTCTCCGTGTTCTAACTCCTTCTTGTGGATCTCCAATGATGTTCGATTCAGGGTGATCCTTGGAGATGCGTAACGTTTGAGGTAGAGGAGTAGACGGAGGTACACGAGATGATTCCTGCACATCAGATAAGCTTGAAGAACCGTTAGATGCATCAACATTATTATCGAAAGAATTGTTAGAAGAAGATGCATTAGCAGGTGTATCATCATCAAGAGAGATATCGAGGGTAGATTTTTCAGA
The DNA here is from genome assembly GCA_029168755.2 of Tillandsia fasciculata. Classification (NCBI taxonomy): domain Eukaryota; kingdom Viridiplantae; phylum Streptophyta; class Magnoliopsida; order Poales; family Bromeliaceae; genus Tillandsia; species Tillandsia fasciculata. Next base: position 18,306 of record JAQOTM010000041.1, on the reverse strand, counting down.
TTCAAAGTGAAAAGCTTCATCTACCTTAACATTTATCGATTCTACGATCGTCTTAGATTCTAAGTTAAAAACTCGATATGCTCTGCTGTTTGTAGAATAACCTAAGAAAATCCCTTCGTCACTTCGAGAGTCAAATTTTCCAAGATTCTCGCGATCACGTAAAATAAAACACCGACTCCCAAAGATACGAAAATATTTGATGTTAGGTTTTCTACAAAACCATAGTTCATATGGTGTATTCAAAGTCCCCGGGCGCAAATACACTCGATTAATAACATAGACAGCAGTGTTCACCGCTTCAGCCCAAAAATATAAAGGTAGGTTCCGGCTATGAAGCATAACACGTGCCATCTCCTGTACGACCCTGTTTTTGCGCTCGACTACACCATTTTGTTGAGGTGTATAAGGTGCTGAGAATTCATGTTTAATGCCATTAGAAGTGCAAAAATCAATGAATTTGGAATTTATGAATTCTCCACCTCTATCACTTCTAACTCGAGTAATCCTTTCATTCTTTTCAATCATAATACGATGGCAGATTTCGTGAAAAGAATCAAAAGTATCAGCTTTTTCTTTTAAAAATGCTACCCAAGTATATCTAGAAAAATCATCAACCAATAAGAAAATATACCATTTACCTCCCAAGGATGGTTGACGAGTTGGCCCCATTAAATCCATATGCAAAAGTTCCAAAGGCCGTTTTGTACCTATGTGGTTCAAGTTCTTGTGTGCAGTCCTAGACTGTTTTCCCTTTTGGCAACCGCCACACACAATGTTTTGTTCAAAAGAAAGTTTAGGAACCCCCTTGACCACATCTTTGTTCGAAATTCTAGCAAGTTCCTTAAAGTTTATGTGACCTAGCCTTTCATGCCAAAGTGTTTCATTTTTCAAAGATGCTAGGTTACATTTTTCAGAAATTTAGTAGGAACTACATAACAATTGTTTTCTGATCTAACCCCTTTTAAAAAGAAAGCATGGTTCTTGTCAGTTACAGTACATTTATCAGATGAAAAATTAACTGAATAACCATTATCACAAAGTTGACTTATGCTTATGAGGTTAGTCTTAAGGCCATGAACAAATAACACATTTTTCTAGAACCGGGCCATCTGGAATAGCTACCGTTCCCTTTCCAACAATTTTGGAAGACCGACCATCTCCGAAAACAACAAGTCCTCCGGAGTTTTTCTCAAAGTTTGAAAACAGTTTTTGTCACCGGTCATATGACGGGAACACCCGCTATCCAGATACCAAGACGAACTATCATATGCATGCAAGGAAACATTGGTAACAAGACAAGGAAAAATTTCACCTTTGCGCACCCAAACCTTTTTGGAATGCGTCGGTAATGGTCGTGAAGTTGATTCTCCTAGGTGAAAGCGTCTTGTTGAAGATTGCTGCTCCTTGATGATGTCGTCTTGAGCGGTGAACTACCAAGGCTCTTTTCCTTTGAAGATTTGCATTGATTTCTGAGGAATCACCCTTTTGGTAGTCATTGCAAGAGGTGCTTGAGGTGTGCGTTTGGCTCCCATCTTGCAATTTCTCCTTATGTGCCCTGAAATGCCACAACGAAAACATACCTTAGATCTTGACGATCCCGAGGAGGATGAGTAGGCTTGTTGTCGTTGCTTGTCGTGAATTCCGGTGTCGGAGGAGGAGATACCGACTGAGGCACAAATACTGTCCCACTCGAACTTGGAATGTCTCCAGTTTGAGTGTATCCGAGGCCGAACTTATTTGTTTGACCAAGACCAAGAAGTCTGTCCAACTTACTCCTTCCAGAAGAAAATCTCTTTAAGTCATCCTTTAGTTGGCGTATGGTCTTTGTCATTTCCATTTTTCCTGTCGAGCCTCGCCGTAGAGCTTCAAGAAGTAATTCGCTTTGTTCACCATATTGTATGTTCTTTCTCGAGAAGCTCATTGGACTCTTGAAGGGAAACATTTGCTTTGACTAGATTATCCCTTTCCACTTCAAGATCGGTTGAGAGAGAAGTTACCCTTTTTACTTCTTCTTCGAGATCCTGCAATCTCCCTCTCAACCCCTTGTTTTGCTTTGCCAGTTTCTTTGAATCCCTCAAAAGCTTATGGTAGGCAAGAGCAAAATCTTCACCTTCAGAATTGCTCGATTCATCGTCCGTTGCAATCTTTTCAACAGGGAGGAGTTGGACAAGGAATCGGATGTACTTGCCATTAAGCACATGAAGGGTGAAGATGTAGTGGACGCGTGGAATGCTGTCGCGTTGTCTTCTTCATCACTTGAGGATGACTCATTTGACGTGGAGTTGTCATCCCAAGTAACGACTTGCATCGCTTTCTTCTTTGCCGGATTCTTGTTGGGACACTCCGTTGCAATGTGGCCGTAGCCTCGACATTTGAAGCACTGAACTTGTCCCTCTGAACTTTTCTTATCCTTTGAGAAGTTCTCTTGCTTTCTTGACTTGTAGCTTGAAGAACCCTTGCCTTTCTTCGACTTTCCGAAGGATGGAGTTTTGCTTGAATTACCCCTTCGAAAGTTGCGGCGAAACTTCCTTGTCAAGAGAGCGAGCTGCTTCTCAAAGTCCTCCATAGATAGGTTCTCGTCGTCGTCCGAGGAGGATGAATCCGCGTCTTCTTCTTTAGTTGATTTCAATGCATAACCTGAAGACTTAGAAGAGGATGCCTTTCCAGAAGAATAGTTAGTAGGAAATGTCATTTCATAAGTTTGTAAAGCACCTACTAATTCTTCTACACGCATTTCGTCCGGGTGTTTAATTGTTTCAATGGCTGCGACCTTCGGGCGAAATCGTTCAGGAAGAGTTCTTAAATTTTTCTTACAACTTTAAATTCTGGAATCTTCTCTCCCAAGTTAGCACATGAGTTTACGATGTCTTGCAATCGTGTGTAATAGTCAGTGAAAGATTCATTCTCTGCCATAGAGATAGAGTCAAACTTGCTCGTAAGCATTTGCAGTTTCTGAATCTTCACAAGGTTAGTTCCCTCATGCGTAACTTGAAGAACATCCCAGATTTCTTTCGCAGTCTCACATGCCGAGACGCGAGAGAACTCTGTTTGTGACAAAGCATTAAATAGAGCATTAATCCCTTTGCCATTGTAAGAAGATGAATCTATCTCTTCCTTGGTCCATTTCGACCTAGGTTTTAAGGTGCGAACATCAGAAATATTTCAGTTGGATTAGACCATCCTAATTCAATTGATTGCCACACCCTTTCGTCGATGGAAATTAAAAAGGCTTTCATCCGTACTTTCCAGTACGCATAATTTGTTCCATCAAAGAAAGGGGGTCGATTGATGTTTCCACCTTCAACCATTGTTTACAACCCTATTCCCGCTCTGATACCACTTGTTGGGTTATACTAATATGGATCTAAATAGGGGAAAAAACACCTAGAGGGGGGTGAATAGGTGTAAACAATAAACACTCAAAAAATCATTGCGCAATAAAACCCAATGCGGAAATAAAAATAACACGCAAGATTTTTACGTGGAAAAACTCCAAACCGGAGTAAAAAACCACGGGACCGATAACACGGCGAAATCCACTAGAATTAACACACGTACAAGGTGATATAACGTACTCACAGACGACTCAACCTTTTACCATACGCTCCTAGTAGATCTTCTCCGCTCGCTCCACGACGCTTCTCGAATCCACGATCTGCGCCCAACGCTGAATCCACAGCGTCCAACGTCGAGTCCACGACGTCCGACCGAATCCACGGTCTTCACCCATGTCACGCTTCGAATCCACGGGGTTTTTGAGTAAATCAAAGCGGAAAATGCGTGTCCATTTTTTTTTTTCTTAATAAGGTAATATAAACCTCATCCCCGGTGCGTGCCAGACCGCCACATACACAAATTCTCTCCGCCAACGGACGGAGTCTCCTTTGTATATGCACGGCGTCTCATTTACAACATGCAATTCAATTATAACATCGAATTTCAACCAACCACATCAACATCAACCGTCAACCATACAGTAGACATACATCACCATGCAAAACCAGTTTATAAAGCGGCGTCAACGTTTGGAAAGGATAAAACCCAGCGTTTGCAAAACCCGTGCCCACACGGCACTTCGTTTTGAGAAAACATTTTCGCAATCCTTTAATTTATCATGAAAACATGCCGCATAAAAGGAACGCCACTAAACGTAATTAAAACATAAGAATACACCTCATCCACAGAGCTAATTAATACATGTTCACAACTAAAGCCATCCACAAGCAAATTAAGTATTTATACGAAAAAGGAAATGAGATATAATCATAATAACCAAGTGTCCGACTACGGTCCTCACGACGCAGCCCCACCGTCACCCCGGCTGACGCACCTAGTAGCAGTACCTGTCACGGAGTGGGTAACGTCAGTGACAAACAAAGTAGATGTCTAATAGTACCAAGGAAGGAAAAACGAACCGAAAACACCGAGTACACCGTAACCTTTCGTTAAACCCCTGTGCATATTTTAAACTGGGCACCAACCCCAGAGTACCTGTCGGGGAGACTAAAGTCCCCCCTCGTGCACAAACACCTTTTGATGCTTTTAACCTCTTCACGGGGCTAGTGCGGCCCCTATAGCTGCCGTGAAGAGGTCCTCACGGCTCCCACCCCTTTGTGAGGCACACGGGTCAAAAAGACCACTTTTCCGGAAAAGTACACCATGCGGTGGCCCGATCCGCCGGTGTACGTGCAGCATCCGAAACCGGATTGCCAAGATTGGCGTGTGGTGAGCACCGCGACCGCAGCCGCTTAAATTGTTAGATAAAACATCATTAAGCGAAAGGTTAAACTGTCCATCTACTTTGTTAGGTAAATTTAAGAGTACTTTAATGGCGATAAATGCACTTACTGCACTTGTTGCACTTATAGCAACCCTACCCACCTGGTTGGAGAGAAGACGGGTCACCCGAGCCCTCTGCACTCTCCCGCTGCGCACCTGGACCTATAAAAAGTCCGCACGGATACTAAGATCAGAATACATACTAACATATTGCAACAGAACTACCCCACTCTATTATGTACGAAGAGTCCGGCACCGTCCCGCTGTCCGGCGGGACACCCTTGCCTTGAGCGGCCGTCGCCGTCCGTCGGAGCCGCGCGCGGCGTGGCTCCGCGGACGGCGCCCGCATAGTGCCCCGCGCGGCGTCCGCGCGGTGCCCGTGCGGACACGGGCCCGCGCGGCGCCCGCGCGGCCGCCCGTGCGGCGCCCGCGCGGCGCCCGCGCGGCGCCCGTGCGGCGCCCGCGCGGGTGCCCGCGCGGGGCCGCCCGCGCGGCACCCCGCGCGGGTGCCCGCGCGGCGCCCGCGCGGGTCCGCCCGCGCGGCGCGGGCCGCCCGCGCGGCACCCGCGCGGGTGCCCGCGCGGCGCCCGCGCGGCGCCCCGCGCGGGTGCCCGCGCGGTACCCGCGCGGGTGCCCGCGCGGTGCCCGCGCGGCACCCCGCGCGGGTGACCGCGCGGGTGCCCGCGCGGCACCCCGCGCGGGTGACCGCGCGGGGCGCCCACGCGGCGGCCGCGCGGTGTCCGCGCGGCGCCCGCGCGGGTGCGACCCGCGCGGCGCCGTCGCCGCTTGCGGCGGCGTCCGATCGTCCGCGATTGTTTTCCCCCTCCCCGCGCGATGCCCTAGCGGCACCGCGCGTCTCCGCCGTCCGTTCCGTCCGTCTAGCACAATTACGACGACGGCGACGGGGACGGCGGAGAAACTCCAGAAATTGACGAAAAGGCGACAGGAAAAATCCGGAAAAATTACTAAAAAAATATTCTACTAACCGGAGATCGTCGGGAAGGTGTCCGGTCGTGTTTCTTGCCTTCGGGTCGGCGTTTGGGACGATCGGCTCCTTCTCTTTTCCTTCTCCTTCCTCCGGTTAGGGTTCCGTTCTCTCTTTTCTTTCCTTTTCCTCACCGGTTGGGGTTTCGGTACGCACGAAAGAGGAGGGTTAGAGGAGGCGGTATTTTAAAAATAGGGTTTCGTTCGGTAAACGGGGGAATAAATAGATCTCCCTATCTATTTATTCTTTTTATCCAATTTCACGCATACGCACCGTCAAAATCCTTTCGGATATTTTGACTCCGATTAATTAATTTATTAATTAATTAGTCCTTACCGATAACCCTATTACTTAATTATTTAATTAATATCCGCTTTATCTTACACGTGCGTAACTAGGAAAACCCAAAACATCCTGTTTCTATTTCTCAAATAAATATCTGACTTACGAGATAAAATCCTCACCCTTTTAAATCCTGGCCACCGATTATTTAATCACCTTCATTAAATAATCATGGGGAATAAATTCTCACTTGGATTTAAATCATCGGCTATTTAAATTTCCAATTTTCAAATCCCGGTCACCGATTATTTAATCCCCTTCATTAAATAATCTTGGAAAGATAAATTTCCAAATTTAAGTATCTGGATTTTATCTCTTATCCAATCCGCGAGATAAAATCCCCCCTTTTATTCGTACGTAGGAGGATTTAAATTTCCGTCACCGGATAATTGATTAATTAATTAATTAATTATCCCCTACGAGATAACCCACCTTATCTCTAACGGGTGCAAGATATTTTTGCACGGTTTCCGATGCGTGACTAATTACCGCGTCGCTAAGGATCCCGTTCCGGGAGATCCCGACATCGGATTTCGAACCCGATCGCACCGTCGGTCATCGTTTTTCGCGCTCTATCGCAGAAAAATACACACACCTTGTCCCGGCCGACTTTTGAAAATTAAATAATTTTATTTCGCTTAAGGCTTAAGCGATTACATGTGAGTTCAAAAATACCCCTAAGAGTCGGGTCACTACAACCCAGTAGCACGCTTCGAATCCACGAACGTACCTCGCTCCGAATCCACGAGAGCGGTTGCACCTTGAATCCACAAGGCCACGCGAGTCCACGCGCCGATTTAGGGTAAATCGTTGTTTTTTTGGGTGGTGATGATCCGCCGAATACTTAGATTAGAAATAGATCGGAAATACCATCTAAGTATTCATTGATTTGATTCTACTCAAAATCTGAGTATGGAAAACCTAGAATCAAATCAATCAATATAGATGAAGAAACATAGAATTAATCTAGTTATTTCCTTTCTTCTCTATATGTGGATCTTTCTCTTTCGGTAATATTTTTTCTATGTTTTACCGATTAAAATCCTTTCCTCTTTTTTCTTCTTCTTAATCATAACCCTAAAAAATGAATCATAGGGTCTATTTATAGGTTAGAAACCATTGGAAGAAGATACGGATCAAAAACAACCGTTTCTGGAAATTTTTACGGACGGCGATCCGGATCGGGGTTACTGTGATCCGGATCGTCGTAAAGAGATTGACGATTCCAGAAATCCAAGGGTTCGGGATCCGGATCGGATTGCCTGATCCGGATCGTTCATACAATTTGGAAAACATAACATTCGGGATCCGGATCACAATCTTCTAGGATCCGGATTGAAGTATTGTATGAAGCAACAACCTTCGGGATCCGGATCACTGGCTCTGATCCGGATCCTGAACATGTCCCATGTCCAGTTTTTGATTTTTATGCAATTAAGAATTCTTCCAGGTGTTTCTACACTACAAGAAGTATTCGGATCACCATTAATCTTTAGTTAAACATACCTGATCCTTTTGAATTCTTCTTTCTTGAGATTGAGGTATATGATCCAAAGTTCTTTCATCTTCAATCTTCAAGACTTAACACTTTCACGAAATACGCCAACTCAAATTCCGTAACAACACTAAGGGCCCTAGTTGATACACTAGGAGGCGCAGGCTTGACTGGACCAGATTTGGCAGTCATTGAGATTTGGGTTGATGTGAGCACCTCGTGAGCGAGTGGATGCATTGCATGTTCTTAGTTGAGTTTTTCCTTTGAGCATGATACTTGAGGCATATTAGCTGTAGTTCCATTTCAGCTTTCATATTATCTATCTGTATACCTATTGTCTTGCTTCCAGTAGACTTAGTGGGCATACCGTGGATCTTGGTGACGGTACCCACTGGGAACTACCTTCTGCAGTAGTTCTCACACCCGCTGTGGTGACAGGTTTTCCTGAGGTAGCTGTTCCGGCACCGGTTCGGGCGGAGGCAGCAGATCGAGGTAAGGGCGTGGCCGAGTAGCTACTTACCAGTTTTATTTTGAGAGTCAGAGGTAGATGTACCCTGTCTGAGAGATTTATTTGTGTACTGAACAGTCTGAGAGGTTTAATGTATCATGTATTATGTTTTAGTCTGGGAGATGACCATTATTTTGGATGTGTTACTTCAACTGTTCAGTGTTGGGATTCTGTAGCTACTTATTTTATTTTTACAGCTCTGATACATGTTTAGCTATAGATCTAATTTGTAGGTTAGACGCTTCGTCTGTGCGGAGATTTCCGTATGGATGGCGGATTTGTTGGCGAGCCCGGGTCGCAGTTCCGACCCCTCGGCATGACAAGCAACCTCAGGAAACCTATCACCGCAGCGGGTGTGAGAACTACTACAAAAGGTAGTTCCCAGTGGGTACCGTCACCAATATCCACGGTATGCCCACTAAGTCTACTGGAGGCAAAACAAATAGGTATGCAGATAGATAATATGAAAGCTGGAATGAAACTACAGCTAATATGCTTTAAGTATCATGCTCAAAGAAAATACTCAACTAAGAACATGCTATGCATCCACACGCTCACGAGGTGCTCACATAACCCAATCTTAGTGACTGTCATATCGGGTCCAGTCAAGCCTGCGCCCCCTAGTGTATCAACCCGGGCGTCCCATCGGACTATCTCTGTATCACGCAAAGCGACCTCTAGTGTATCAACTAGGCGCATCATCATCGCATCCGGAGCGTAACTCGAGGGGAGCGACCCTACCGATCTCAAGTGTGTCTCATCTGGCATAAAAAGCAGTATCTGCAGGCTACAATCTACGATCAAACAGATCGAAAACTCGAATACCCAAATAACCATAACTTAGTCGGAGAACCCTCCACGACTCAATCTAACAGTGCCCAAATAACGTAGCTAAGTCGGAGAACCCTCCACGACTCAATCTGATAAAGCCCAAATAAACATAGCTAAGTTGGAGAACCCTCCACAACTAAATCTGCTAATGCCCAACCCATGATCTAGAGTAAACCAATCAACTTCCATGAAGGGCCGAATATTCCGAAAGACTGACACCTACAACCCAAATCAAACAAGAACAGGCTACAGGCACAGCCGCCCGTAGCTTCCGACCCAACAATGGAATCAGTCCTCAATCTCTCATATAAAAGGCCCGGAAATTCTGAAAGACTGACGCCTACAACCCAAATCAAACAAGAACAGGCTGCAGGCACAGCCGCCCGTAGCTTCCGCCCCCGAAGTGAAACAAATGCTCAATCTCTCATGACACTAGAAACTCATCCAGCCGAAGCTCCCCGTCCAACTCTCTCTCCCTTCTCTCTCCCACTCGTTCTTTCTCTCTTTCTTTCCTTGAATCCCACAGGAAAAGAAGAGGAGAATGGTCCATATATAATGCAAAGGGGAGCTGATGTCGCGTTGGGGGTGGGTGGGAAGTGAAATTACTCTTTTACCCTCACTTCCCCCAAGATCTAGAGGCTGAGTACCTATACTCGGGTGCTCAGTACCGGTACCCAAGCACAAAATTCCCAAACAGAGGGCCAAATCCACCTAGTCCAACACAGCATTCCGGTACCCGCCCCTGCGTTCCGGTACTCAAGCCAAATGGGATATGGGGTACCGGTACGCACTGCCCAGTACCAGTACCCAGTGACTTTGAAAAATTCTGTAGTTTTTCCCAACCGAAATCCACTGTCGGTTATCCACTTAATCCGTTCTGGTACCCAACCTCGAGTACCGGTACGCAATGTCCCAAAATGTTGAATCAAACTGAGGCTTCCAATTTCGACGCCGTCAACTTACTTTTCGATCCGGAGGCTCCCGCGTCGATCCGAATCAATCCGAACTCAAGCGTAATCATATTCTGAACCTGCTGCGGGCGATTTCACCGCACCACGCCATCCTGCGGAGTCGGTGCACTATACGAAGTCCCGATACTCTACATCCTCCCCTCCTCAAAAGAGTTTCGTCCTCGAAACTAGAAAAAATTCATAATTCAGGAGTGTGTCTCAATCAAATGGGGATAGGAGATCCTCAACTCATCCTCAGGCTCCCAAGTGGCCTTTCTCTCATCATGATGGCTCCACGGGACCTTCACCAAAGATATGACCCGACTGCATAATTCTTTAGCCTCACGAGCAAGAATTTGCATCGGTCGCTCCTGATAGCACAAATCCTCGTCCAACTCTAAGGAAGTGAAGTCCAAAACATGCAAGGGATCAAATACCTACATTCCTCAGGACAAATAATAACTCTTCCGTTGCCACTACAGCAACCAACTGCTCAAAACTCATCAAATACACTCTCGCATCCATCAACAGGGAAAGGAGCCCAACATCAGGAACATTTCCCAACCTCCAACTCTCAATTTTGAAAACCAGCCGGAAACGGCGAAAAGTTCAAAAACATCGAGTGGCTAGTGCCTTCATGCCAATCAAATAGGAACAGGCTCCGGCACCTTCTCCATTTCTGGAGCAGCTTTTCGAAATCGTCGATTAGTTCGTCAAACCTTGGCATAAACAGAAAAGAGGAGAAAGGCGTTGAAGTTGTTCCTGTAGCGGCTAACACTCTACTTCCAAAGTTCCAAAAGGTGGCATCCACTGAACGATTACCTCGCTCCAAGGTTGCACTACTTGCCTAGTCAAGGCATCCATGACCATAGTGTCCTCGCTGGGATAATACTATAAGCTCAAATCATACATCTTCAATAACTTTATCCATCGGTAATCGTCCATGACGGTGCTGATATCATCCTCAGCTTCAACTCCTTGAAGCTCTGCTGGCACTACTCAGTCCAAACATATCTGGTCCACTGTCACTCCTGTAGCTGAAACCACATGGCTTAACCCGAAACCTTCCGAAGTCAAAATGCGCACTTTTTAACTTGGCATACAACTTCTCTCTCAGAAGTTGCAGCACTATCCTCAAGTGCTCCTCATGCTCTATGTCACTTTGGGAATAAATCCAAATATCCATGAAGAGTACCGCTACCAACCCGTCCAAGTACAGCTGGAACACACAATTCCTCAAATCCTAAAGGCGGCAGGGCATTAGTCAATCCAATTGACCTCACTGTAAACTCATAATGCCCCTACCATGTCCTGAACGCTGTCTGGGCACAGTCCTCGGCTGTATGGTTCCATATAGATACCTGCCTCATGAAAGAGCAACTGCCGGAATATAGCCCAATCCTGTCTGCGCTCGAACCACAATAAAACCCTCACCGTTGTGTATCAACAACGTGGCGTCACTACCGTGTATCAACGGCATGGCATCACCACCGCATATCAACGGCGTGGCATCACCACCATGTATCAACGGCGTGGAATCATATCCAAGTATCGATCTCTCGGATCCTCACCGTCGTATATCAACGACGTGGCACTGGGTCATACAGGCCTCTCGATCCGTCAGACCCTGCAACTGCTCTACAGCTCTCTCAGCTTTACTGGTGACACCCAATGAGGTGCTGTCGAGGTTGGCGCGGTTCCCAGAACCACGTCAATCGCAAACTCAATCTCCCTAACCGGCGGCATCATTATCAACTTAGGTGGACTCACACCCGGGATCTCACGGGCGATAGGGATATCCTTGAATCCCGGTGCCGCCATAGGCATGTCACGCCCCGGGGTCGAAACTGCGACCCGGGCTCGCCAACAGATCCGCCACCTATGCAAAATCCTGCATAGGCGAAGCGTCTAACCTGCAAAAGATAGTACTATAGCTACACAAATATCAGAGCTGAAAATAAAATGCTGTAAAATAAAATTCAATCACTGTATAATATGAAATAAAGTACAATATCCATTTCCTCGAATACAGATAATCATCATACAATGTCCTCAGTACAGCATCTCTCAACTATAAAGGGGAGATAAACTAAAACTATAGTACATCAGTCTCAACATCAGTCTCTCGAAATACAAAAGATCTCTCTCCAAAGTAAACAGTAAATATCAGCTGGCAGCTACAAGGAAACTCCAACCAGGGGATACAGCTACACTCCTCGGGTGGTAAGGATCTAGCTCGTGACTCCCTCGCCTCGAACAACGACCGAAGGTCAGCAACTCCCGCAGAGGACTCTGCAAAACAGGAGGAAGAAAAGAGGGAAACAACAATGGGGGTGAGAACCACTAGTAAACCAGTAGCCTCCCCCTGTGGGTAAAGCCTCAAACTCCGGCGTACCCACTAAGTCTACCAGAGGCAAGAAAAGGGATAAGTGGTAAAGCTGTAAACAGAACTGCTGAATAAAGGGAAACCACTACTAGTATGCCTCTAAATGCAATACCGAAAGAAATGACTATATGAATGCATCAGGAAATAGTATCTGACCAAATAGACCCAATCTAGTACCACCAGTAAAACTGGTATTGCCTGCTCAGCGGAATCTGCACACAAGGCTCGAAATCGCGGGATCGGCCCGCACGGCTCGCATCCCAAATAAGTATCAGACCAGCACACAAGGCTGGGTCTAAAAAGCCTACCTCCGGAGTGGCACTCGAGGGGAGTGACCCACACGAGTAAAGTATCTCTGTCATCAGTATCACAAGTATCTCTGTAGCACATATCTCAATATAGCAGGACTGGATCAAGACTATGATCAAAGTGGGAAACTCCGTCCACTAAAGAAACCCCAATCCCCAATCAGATGCAATAGTACTCAACAAGTGGGAAACTCCATCCACTAGAGAAATCTGATACCCAATCTGATGCAATAGTACTCAATAAGTGGGAAACACCATCCACTAGAGGAATCTGATACCCAATCTGATGCAATAGTAAACATCCGGTCAACCGCCCAATGTCCGCGGTCGCCGCGACACCCCACAAGACCCCAAATCTGAAAAAGTAATCAACATCTGGCTAATCGCCTAATATCCGCGGTCGCCACAATAACACACAATCCACAATCGGATAAAATAATTAATATACGGTCAACCGCCTACTGTCCGCGGTTGCTGCAATAACCTACAAATCCAACATCAAGTACATCTTGACTCCGACCCTAAGGTCTCAGCTACACTATCCCAAACCTCTGCTCGAACCCGAGCAACTAGACTCAAAAGTCTAAATAAGAAGGAGAAAGAAAACAATCATGGTTTCTCCTAAGTCAATTCCCAATATGGTAGTGTAGCAATAAATAGTGGCCTATCTAGATGTCCATACAGGCATGCAAAAGTCCTCATGCAAGATGAAAGAGAAAAAGATCAAATAACAGTTCCATATGTGTGACAACTAATAGATCCACATAGATATACCCATCATGCTAAAATCATCAGACAACTACACATGTAAATAATCCCTGATCCATAATAAATCCCAAAGTGGTACCCGCACATGTATATGTCATCATGTCCCAATAATTAGTCCATTTAACCAATTTTCATAAGATTTATGTGCTAATGTGGCATGTTAATTATCACTATTAAATACGTCCCCGCAATCATATTTCCACAATAATATCATCCCAATAAGTTTTCCAACATGCTATATCCACAGAATTAATCTCAAATGATAGGCTCACATTTATATCAGTCAAACATGCATGGTAATCAATCAATATGTTCAATTGTGGGTTTCTCTAATAAACTTAGTGAGCAAGTCAGAAGTAGAGGCATGCAACAACCACCCACCTTGAAAAGCGCGCACAGCACCAAAAGAAACCTCTCGCTGCCTGCTGTCCTCAAGCACCAGTGTCCAGCAAAAACTGTGTCCCACTGCACAGAACAATGCGCACAATTAATCCCAAAACTGCACAAACACCTACTGTCCAAAAATCAGCCCCAAAAATGGCTAAATTTCACCTCTCTGCAGTCCTCTGAAAAATCCATAAAAATAACCATTGCGATTGTCGCGTCGACACGTTCGAAACGAGTCCTCGCACGTTCCGATCCGATACCTGTAGCTCAAGTTACAAATAAAACACTGCGGTAAGCCGTAACGCCACATAGCCAAAATCCTGCGGCACGCAGTACAAGAAAAGCTTAAATATCACCTTCGAATAAATTTCCAAAAATCTCGAAAAAATCACCACTGTGTTCCTCGCGACGAGTAGATCAAAATCGAGTCTTTAAACGTCTTGATCAGATGCTCCTAGGCCAAGATATAAAATCGACAAGCCTCCGCTGTCTAGAATCCATCATAGAAAAATAGGGGACAAAAATGCCTCGGGAATCATGCCAAAAGTGCGAAACGGAGCAAAGCGATCAACACGAAAATCGAAGCCTTACCTCTTAGAAACATGTTGTAGAAGAAATCGCCCAAAAACTCCTCCTGGTTTGCTCACAGCGAATTTCTGACTGAACTGTGACGGTAATGGGCCGAAATGGGGGAAAAACCGAGGCGAACTGTAAAATCGATATCGCCGTTGCCGAGCCTCCAAAAATTCCGGGGATCCACCACGAGCTCAAGAACATCAAGGGGAACAAATTTCATTTAGAGCTCTCCCTCCCATTCTCTCTCTAAAGCTCGGAAAAGGGGAAGAAAGAGGGAGAGGAGGTGGTATTTATAGGCCCATTCCAAATAAATCCAAAATGCCCACTGTGTCCGGATTTCCGGGCGCCCGAAATTTTTCGGGCGCGCACAGTGCGTGATCCGGGCCGTTCATCCAGCGCTCGAATGCACCAGATTGCGCCACGTGTCCCCCGAACACGGGACAGCAAACCCGGCCGCTCCCTTGCTGCCGCGTGGCCCGCCCTGGTCAACGGAGCAGTTGGCGCCCGCCAATGGCCGGCCGCCACGTGGCGCACGCGTGCGCCACGTCGGCGCCGTGGCCGCCACGCCAGCCGCCACAGCTGCCACGCCGCCTGCCACGCCACCTGCCGCCTGCACGCGCACAGTAGCTCGCTCAATCCTCGCGCGCCACGTGTCAGGCCTCCGCGCTCGCTGAACCCGGTGCACACACTCCGTGCACCCGACGAACCAGAAACTGCCACGTGTCCACCTCTGATCCAATAGAAAATCGCCACATGGCACACCACAACCCTGCACCCCTGCGCCTGCCCGCACACCTGCCCGGCCTGCCCGCGCACCCCCGCGTGCGTCGCGCCCACTCCACCGAACCAATAAGGTGCTGCCACGTGTCCCCGCTCCGGTCCACCGTACACTGCGCGCTCTCCCGTGAACCGAGCGCCCTGTGCCCGCAAATCCGGAGCCGCCACGTGGCTTCCCGCCCGGTCCACTGCACCAGCGCTCTATTTTGTGGACCGGGAAGCGTGCGCCGGCCAATCAGAAGCTGCCACGTGTCCCGGCCGGCGGTCCACGGCTCCCCCGTGCACCAAAATACACCAGAAACTTCCGGATCTCCGTTTTTTAGGCGTCCGGACTCAGAAAAATGCAAGTAAATAGCCATTTTCAAGCATTTTTCCACGCTGAATCCAAATACGGCCTCCGTTTTGCCCAAAACTCCTTCCAAAATTCGACGGGGTACCCGAATACACTCGGGGTCCAATCAACACACTGAGTCCATTTCTTCAGTCCGATACACCCCCAAACACTCCCATAGCATAAGATAGACTTCCAGAAGCTACTGACCAAGCCCTAAACCTCCAACGAAGATCCGGTCATCACATCCTCCCCCACTAAAAGAAAGTTTCGTCCTCGAAACTAAAACAACTCAAAAGGGAGTCTCAAAACTAGGGTAGGTATCCATTAACACCGTCTCCAGCTCCCAAGTCACTACTCACTCCCCGTGATTACTCCTCAACAACAATAACAACAACCAGTAAGGCATGGCCCGATTGCACAATTCTCTCATCACACGAGCCAGAATTTGCAACGGGCGTCCCTCGTACTCCAAACATTCACAAAACTCAAATGGAGCGAGTCAATCACGGGCGAGGGATCCAAAACACATCACCCATGTGCTGAGACGTGGACAAACCTCAGGGACTCCAACAAAAGGCTGGGGGAAAAGGGGAGAAGAACAGCATAACACACACATCAACAACACACCATGGTGCCAACTCGATCAGTACAACCCAAAACACCCCCGCGCGATCATCCAAGAAGGGAAGAGGCCTTAACAAGCCGGGGTCCTCACTCGGTCATTCCCAAATCCTGACCATCCGAGTGGACTGCTCCACCGCAGTCTACCATCAAAAGGAACCCCAGGGACACAACCTCGAGCCCTGGTCACCTCAACGGTCCCACACAGCGCCAGCTACGAAATCATCAAACTCAACCCCAAATAGCTCTCCTGCTCCGGTATCCGCCACCACAGTGGCCTTGTCGGGGTGATACCGGATGCTCGCCAATAATCCAACTGTAACTTCGTAGCCATTATGGGAGGCATCACTGTATCTCATAAATCCATCTCCCATCACTGGCGATGCTGAAATCGGGCTGGTATCAGTCTCATCACCTATTCGTCGCTCTGCTGGCACTATCCGGTCCAAAAGCTCCTCACCTCAACAATAACTGCCTATCTCGGCCAATCTCGAATAGCATCCATTATGGCCAGATTACCACCGCTGCCCCTTACGGCTAGAATAAATAATCCAAGAAGATATGCTCTCGAAGCTAAAACTTGTACCACAACAACTTGGCATATAGCTTCTTCCTCATAGACCTTGTCACACCACACAGGGAGA
Organism: Tillandsia fasciculata; assembly: GCA_029168755.2. NCBI lineage: Eukaryota > Viridiplantae > Streptophyta > Magnoliopsida > Poales > Bromeliaceae > Tillandsia > Tillandsia fasciculata. The sequence continues at coordinate 1,615 of JAQOTM010000041.1, read as the reverse complement.
GGGGTAAAATCAAACTATCCCGGGAGAATATCGCCCAATCCATCCAAGTGCAGCTGGAATACACAATTCCTCAAATCTTAAAGACGACAGGGCATTAGTCATTCCATCAGGCCTCACTGTACTCATAATGCCCCTACCATGTCCTGAACACCATATTGGCGAAATACTCAGCTGTACGATTCCAAAAGATACATGCACCCTAGGTAGACAACTGCCGGAGTATAATTCCATCAAAAAGGTCCTAAATAAAATCCGAACTTGCCTGCGGTCACACCACACAAGGACCCCTCACTGTCGGTGTCCACGATGTGGCACTAGGTCGAACAGACCCTCGATCCATCAGATCCTGCAACTGCGCCATCAGCTCTCTCAGCTCTACAGGTGATATCCAATGAGGTGCTATCGGGGTTGGCGCGGTTCCCAGAACCACGTCAATCACAATCTCAATCTCCCTAATCGGCGGCATCATCATCAACTCAGGTGGAATCACACCCGGGATCTCACGATAACAGGAATATCCTTGCGTCCCGGTGCCGCCGTAGGCGCCTCTCGCATTGTCGCTGCAACCTGTGTGCTCTGACTGTCTCCACGAACAAGTTTCTATTGTCTGCCTCGCAGAAGATCATAACCTTCTCTCTTCGCAGTCATACACCATGTGACACTGTGCCAACCAATCCCACGCACTGGGTCAAACACTGAACAGGCACAAATACCAATAAGTCTACCGATACCACTCGAGGTCTCAACTGCACTGGACATGATCCACAAGCCTCTTCCACATGCACCACACAAACAGGAACCTGTTCCTCTAGTGCATGTGGTAGGAAATCTACCTCTAGTCCATGTAGAAATACAACATGCTCTAACTCCGACTGCTGTGATGAAATCACACCTGCGATGACCCGATCCACTACCTTGGCGCCCTCCGACCCGGCGGTACAGACTCATCCGCTTGACGCAAGTGGTCGTCGCTCAGTCTGCCTGAAAATCAAGACTATCTACATAGAGAGAACGATCTCTGCCCCTGCTCACACTGAGGCGACGAATATGGTCTTTCGCAGACAACAAATCCATGCTACCGCTGCGCCACTCTGATAAAGGTGCTGATGCTGCCACCGGGGTCCACTCGACCTCTGACATCTCAGAAAATCCATTATTGCAACCGTCATATGACAAAACACAATTAATTCATGCAATTCCTTACACAATTATCCTTACAAAGTTCACCCCTCAAACACATATATTGTACCCCAAACATACATGTTATCAATCACAAAGGGTAACATTTCCTTGGTTAAGCTTTACATAATCCGTCCACAAGGATATCCACCATCTGGGAGAGAAAAATGAAAATGCCTCTGCCGGCTGATCAGTCCTCCGACACCTAGCGCCAAGCACCTCTGTCCAAAACTCACCTCTAGCGGCAGATCCCTATCCAAAGGAACTGCAATGCCACGCTCCACACGCAATGCCTACTCCATCGAGGCATCCAAAATCCAAAACAGAGGGATCAAATAAACTGAAAGGTATCCTGGCGCAATCCACTCCCAGTCACACACATCCTATGCGCCTCGTCCCTCGAAACCTGGAGCGCGCAAATTCAACAACTGCATAA
>JAQOTM010000158.1:284535-337523 GCA_029168755.2 Tillandsia fasciculata | reverse complement strand
TTGCCTTACCTCCACGCCTGCCGGAGTTCACGATGTTTTCCACGTCTCAGCTTTGAGGAGATATGTTTTTGACCCATCGCACGTGATTGACTTCACTTTTTTTGGAGATCGGCGAGGACTTGGTGTACGAGGAGCGCCCATTGCGAATTCTTGCTCGTGAGGTGAGAGAATTGCGCACCGGGCCATTCCGTATGTGAAGATCTTGTGGAGCAATCACGAGGAGCGAGAGGCTACTTGGGAGCTGGAGACAGAGATGAGAATGCCTACCCCTTTCTGTTCGAGACTTCGGTTGAGGTACGTCTGCTTTACTTTCTTGTTTCGGGGACGAAACTTTTTTTAGTGGGGGAGGATGTAGGACCCTGAACCCATGCAGCTTTTTCCCGTGAATCCACTGTGCAAACACCTGTTGATGGTGTATTTGGCCCATAGTGCATCAAAGGGATGCCACAGATGGACCCTGTGAGCTTTGTTAGCTGGGTTGGCCTTCGGCTGCTTTTGCCGAATTTTAGAAAAGGTTTTAGGCCAAACGGAGGGTGGATTTGGATTCAGCGCGGAAAAAACGCTTGAAAACGGCTATTTGCTTGTTAAATTCTGAGTCCGGATGCCCAAAAACGGACTCCCGGAAGTTTTACTGGATTTCTGGTGCATGGGGGAGCCGTGGACCGGCGGGGGGCCACGTGGCGCCTCTGATTGGTCGGCGCACGCGGCTGGGTCCACGGAGTGGCAGTGTAAGGCCGGGGTGCACCGCGGGAGGCGTGGACCGGCGGGTGTCCACGTGGCAGCGCCGGGATTGGGCGGCCCACGCGCGCTCGGTCCACGGGGCGCGCGGGGAGCAGCGTGGACCGGGGGCGCGCCCACGTGGCAGCCCTCACTGGCGGGTCACGGGCGCGCGGTCCACGCAGCGCGAGGAGCAGGCGGGGGCAGCGCCACGTGGCGCCCGCTGATTCGCGGGCGCCACCCACCGCGTTGACGCGGGGGACACGTGGCGCTCTCCGCGGGGCTTGCACGGCTGTCGCGTGTTCGGGGGACACGTGGCGGGCCCGAGGCGGGTCGGACGGCGGCGAGGGAGATCCCGTGCGCGAGCGGGATGGGCCGGCCGCACTGTGCGCGCCCGAAAGTTGGCGGGCCGGGCCGCACTGTGCGCGCCCGAAAACCCGGCGGGCCGGGCCGCGCCCGAAACTGTGGACAAATCGGAATTTCCGGATTTGTTCCCCACAGCCTTTATAATAGCAGCCCGAGCTGCCTTCTTTGGTTTTTTCTCCCATTTCCAGGCCTCCTCTGCCCGAGCTCCCTTCTAGGCATTTGTTCATCTTTGAGTGCTTGATCCACCTGCAGAGTTTTGGATTTTTAGGAGCACGCATCCCGAGGTTTCTATTTTACGGCGCGGTGCGACGTTTCATTTCCGTGTTCTTCTTCGTCGCAGCAGCAGTGTGAGGACTCCCCTGGGCCACCCCGACCTTCGTTTTCTGCGATTCTTGCGCCGACATACTCCTAAGAGGTAGGGCTTCATCTTTCGTGTTGATCGCGCTTTCCCGTTTCGAGTTTTGGCACGGATCCCGAGGCACCTTTGTGACCCTTTTTCTGTGTGGATTTTTGGGACAGCATTGGAGTGTTTTGGCCATATCTTCGCGCACGAGCGTCGGACGGAAACGTGCTTGTACAACTTTTTCATCTACAGATCGCAAGGAACGCGCTCGTATTTTTCTTGGATTTTTCTAGAGATTTTATTGGAGGTGAAAATCCCTTTTCCCTGTGTACAGTGCTACAGTTTTTGATACAGATTTTGTTTGAGTAGACCACCTTGCCGAATTTATATCTTGACTTACCGAACTCAGATTTGGACGTGCAAGTACCCGTTTCGAAGGTATCGACGCGAGGATCGCTGTGATATTTTTCTTGGAATTTTTTGGGCACTTTCAGCAGGTGAAAATTAGCATCTTTGGGACTGATTTTGTATGTGTTTGTATGAGTAGTTTTGGAATTTATGTGTAATTGTGGACTTTGTGTTGTACCCAGGAGAGTTGCGGGTATTGCTGGACCCTTTGGAGTAGGAGATTGGGATTTCTTGGTATTTTCAGCTGTGAGTTTTGGACAGTCAGCTCTTCAGGTGGGTGGTTGTTGTACTCCTCTCCTTTGGTATGCTCACTAGGAACATCAGAGTATCCCGATGTTAGAAAGGCCTAGCATATCGTTGATAACCTTGCATGCAATAAGGAATTAAATAATTGATAGTTTATCCATGATGATGGCATTTTTTTGGCATGAGTTTGTATCTTGATCACTCTGTTTAATTATTCAATTATCCGGACAGCATGATTAGTGGTAGGTTAGCAATTAATGACTTTGCAATAGGGATCATCACTTTGAGACATTAGTTCTGGCACTCGTTGCTTTAGCTTAACTATTCATGTGAAATAGACTAAAATACTGGGACAATTGCATGCTTAAACTGGTCATTTAACTAAGCCACTATTTATTGATACACTATCTTTTGGGATTTGACTAAGGAGAAACCATGCTTTTTTTTCTTTCTCCTATTATTTAGACTTCAGAGATAGCATGCTCGGGTTCGAGCGGGGGCTGGGATAGTGTAGTCAGATTTTGAGATCTGGGACAGGTTGGGCTTGATGGTAGGGTATTACAGTAACCACGAATCTTGAGTGGTTGACCAGGCTATTACTGTTGTATCAGATTGGGGGATAGGATTCCTCTAGTGGATGGAGTGTTCCACTTACTGATTTATCGCATTGTTTGGGGTTACGGGTTTTCTTTAGTGGAGGGTTTTTCCCACTTTGATCAGAGTCATGATCTAGTCCTGCTACACAGGTTACTTGTTACAGATGTTACTTTACTTGTGTGGGTCGCTCCCCTCGAGTGCCACTCCGGAGGTGGACTTTTGACCGAGCCATGTGTGCCGGTCAGATACTTATTTTGGGATGCGAGCCATGTGTGCCGATCCCACGGATTCGAGCCATGTGTGTAGATTCCGCTGCTGTGATCTTGAGTTCGACAGCAGAGCAGGCAGTGCCAGTTTTTACTAGTGGTTAGATTGGGTTATTCGGTCAGGCACATGTACAGATGCATTCTTATAGTTTTATATCCTGACTCTGTATGTAGAGGCATATTAGTGGTAGCACTTTTATCAGCTGTTATACTTAGCTTCTACCCTCTTTCTTCTCTTTTTGCCTCTGGTTGACCTGTGGGCATGTCTGAGTTGAGGCTTTACCAACTAGGGGAGGCTACTATTTTTATAGTTGTTCTTACCCCCATTGTCTTTTCTTTGCTTTTCTCCCTTTGTTTTGCAGAGTCCTCTACGGGAGTTGCTGGGCCGTCAGCAGCTGATCGAGGTAAGAGGGTTGCGGACTAGATAGAGAGCCACCGAGTGTTGTAGCTGGAGTTTTTGGTGTACCCGTTTTCTCAGACAGTTCTTTTGTATTTCTTTTTGGGTCTGGCTTTTGCCAGCTGGTTTGTATATTTGTGGTGAGCTGGGAGAGATATTTGTATTTATTTTACATTTGTACTTTATTTACTTCCAGCTTTTGTCTGAGATACAGTAGTTTTAGTTCAGCTCTGATTCTTATGCTCCTTTATTCATTATCTCTTATATCTGAGCAGGTTATCGACGCTTCGTGTATGCGGAAATACCGTATACACGGCGGATCTGTAGACGGGCCCGGGTTCTGGTTTACACCCGGGCGTGACAGATTAAGTTGGTATCAAAGCTTAGGGATAGGTCAGTTGGGACTTAGGAAATCCTAGGCTTTTGGGCAGACCCTAGGATGATAGGGCGTGAGTGGCGTGATATTTTGCGAAAGTCTGTGATTTATTTAGTTGACTCTTCCTGTGAGTGAAGAGGGATCGACATAGTCTATTTCTGTTGAACAATTAAGTTGGCTGCAGACAACATAAAGTTACAGAAATAGGGGGATGTCTTTGACTTTCGCCCAGAGAGAGGCACCACCCCCGGCTGTTCCTGAGGCCCCTGTGCCCCCAGTTGTACCTTCTGTGCCAACGGTGCCATCAGCTAGTAGTGGGGCTCCAGGAGTTATCCAACCATTGACTGCGGAGGAGGAGCAGGACATCGCCGACAAACTCACCAAGTTTGTTCAGCGAGGACCGCCTAGATTTTCAAGGCGGGATGCACAGCCCTAGGACGTTGGGAGATGGCTTTTTTGCGATGGAGAAGCTTTTCCGGGACTTTTTCATCGATCCGAGGTATCGAGTGCACATGGCGGTGCACTGTTTGGATGGTGATGCAGATGCTTGGTGGCAACGGGTAAAGCCACTAGAGTTCCGGATTACCCGACAGCTACCGTGGGATGAGTTCGACGGATGGTATTGGATACCTACTTCTCGACTAGCGTGAAGAGAAAATTGGAGGATGATTTGAAGAACCTTCAGCAGGGCGACCGATTGGCTCAGGCTTATTTTCAGGAGTTCATGGAGTTGCTCAACTGTGTGCCTTTCGTCGCTCGTGATGGTCTGCACCAGGTGGAGTTGTTCGAGGCAGGCCTCCGTCCAGAGATTTACACATTAGTGCAACGCCAGAGGTTTCAGACCCTTGAGGCGGCCGCAGAGCATGCACAGTGGGTTGAGAGAGGAGATCAGGTGGTAGCTAGACGGAGTTCCGACAGGAAGCGACCAACCCCAGATGACGAGCCATGTGTGCCGATCCCGCGGATTCAAGCCATGTGTGCAGATTCCGCTGACGTGATCTTGAGTTCGACAGCAGAGCAGGCAGTGCCAGTTTTTACTGGTGGTTAGATTGGGTTGTTCGATCAGGCACATGTACAGATGCATTCTTATAGTTTTATATCCTGACTCTGCATGTAGAGGCATATTAGTGGTACACTTTTATCAGCTGTTATACTTAGCTTCCACCCTCTTTCTTCTCTTTTGCCTCTGGTTGACCTGGTGGGCATGTCTGAGTTGAGGCTTTACCCACTAGGCGAGGCTACTGTTTTTATAGTAGTTCTTACCCCCATTGTCTTTTCTTTGCTTTTCTCCCTTTGTTTGCAGAGTCCTCTGCGAGAGTTGCTGGGCCGTCAGCAGCTGATCGAGTAAGAGGGTTGCGGACTAGATAGAGAGCCACCCGAGTGTTGTTAGCTGGAGTTTTTGGTGTACCCGATTTTCTCAAACAGTTCTTTTGTATTTCTTTCTGGGTCTGGCTTTTGCCAGCTGGTTGTATATTTGTGGTGAGCTGGGAGAGATATTTGTATTTATTTTACATTTGTACTTTATTTACTTCCAGCTTTTGTCTGAGATACAGTAGTTTTAGTTCAGCTCTGATTCTTATGCTCGTTTATTCATTATCTCTTATATCTGAGCAGGTTCCGACGCTTCGTGTATGCGGGAAATACCGTATACACGGCGGATCTGTAGACGGGCCCGGGTTCTGGTTTACACCCGGGGCGTGACAGTGAGTGGTGACTTAAGAGCTAGAGACGGCGATTTTGAGTCCCTACACTTGATTTTGAGACTCCTGTTTGAGTTGTGTTAGTTTCGAGGACGAAACTTTCTTTTAGTGGGGGAGGATGTGAGGACCCAAAATTCTCACTTATGGATTACGGTTACATCTACAGCTTCTGGAGGTCTACGAGGTGTGTCGGTGGTGTTTGTGCACAAGTTGGACACAAGTGATGGACTTCGGGCTTATAATGGATCACGAGAGTAGTCAGAGGACCCCGTCGGATGTTTAGAAGTGGTTCCGCGCGAAACGGATATTAAAATTGGGCTCAGCGCGAAGTTTGGACAAAATCACCTTTCCGGATGCCTTTGGCAATTTTTAGAGTTGGAATTTGGCAAAACAGACTTCGGATTTGGATTCACAGCGCGCGAAAACGATGAAAATGGACTATTCACTTGTATTTTTCGGAGCCCGGACGCCGCGCACGGATTTCGAGGTGTTGGAGCACTGTTTCGGTGGCCGGAGTGGCGTCGGCGGCGGCGGCGGCAAGCGACAGAGCGCGGCAGCGGGCTGAGGCGCAGCCACTCGGTCCACCGCGGAAGCGTGCACACGGGCGCGGGACACGTGGCGGCTCCCGATTGGCTGGCGCAGCAGGCGCGGTCCACGGGAAAAGCGGGGTGTACGGTGGACCAGAGGGTGGACACGTGGCAGCATGTGGTTGTTGCGGTGTCGTGCGCTCGGTCCACGGTGTAGGCAGAGGCTGCCTCGGGGCACGTGCCTGCCAGGGGGCGCAGGCGGCGCTGGCAGCGCGCACGTGGGCGCTCAGCGGCGCGTTGACCGAGGTGCGCTCCACGTGTCGACACCTCAACGCGCCACGCGTCGAGCAGTGGGTGGCCGGTATGGCTGTCCGTGTTCGGGGGTGGTGACGTGGCGGCCTCTGGGTGATTCGGGCGTGAACAGTGTTGGGCCGGGCCCAACACTGTAGCAGCCCGAATCATTCGGGCGCCCAGAAGTTGGGACAAAATCGTAATTTCTGAATTTGTTTTTCCTAGCCTATAAATAGGCCGAGAACAATGGCTGGTAGCTCTTTCTCTGCTCGGCTTCTTCCAGTGCGACCTTCACAAAGATTTCTCCTCTTTCAGAGCTGGTTCCACCTGTAGATTCCCGAATTTTTTCGTGGCACGTAATTCGAGGTTTCATTTTTGCGGCGCGGCGCGACGCTCGTTCATTTGTGGCCCCCCTTCGTCGCGTTTCGGTGCGAGGACTCCCCGGCTCACTCCGACCTTCGTTTTAGGCGATTCTTACGCCGTTGGATTGGCGATAGACAGGCTACGCTGTTGGTATTTCCAGCTTCCCCACGTTTCATGCTTTTCTAGGAGTTTTTCCGAGCTTTTTATGACCCCTTTTGCTGTGATTGAGTCTTGGACAGCGGCTCAGTTTCTTGGCGATATCTCCGCATTCGGACATCGGATTGAGACGTGCCTGTACACTTTTTGCATCTACGCGTCGCAAGGATCATCACCGTATTTTTCTGGGATTTTTCTGAAGTTTGCCCGAAGGTATACTTTTCCCTTTCTTCTGTGCAATGTGATACAGTTGTATATGTTGTGGAGTTTCATGCTCACCGCGTTGTGGAATTTGTAACTCGGCCTCCGGGACTCGGATTTTGACGTGCATGTACTCGTTTCGAAAGGCTCGACGCGACGATCGCGACTGTATTTTTGTTGGATTTTTCAGAGTTCTTGCTGCAGGTGAAAAATCCGCATCTTTGGAACTGTTCCAACAGATTTGTATGTACTTGGATATTTTGAAATAAAAGTGTAACCTTGGACCTTATTGTTGTGCCCAGGAAGGTTCGCGAGTGTTTCTGAACTTGTTGGAACTGGAGATAATGGTTTTCGAGTATTTTCAGCTGTTTGGATCCGAGGCTTGCGCGACTTGTACCAAGGGTGCAGTTTAGGCAGATTTTGGATTGTGAGCGTCTACACTCTTCACCGACTTCGGCTTTGCCTGCGGAAAGCGCTTCAGGTGGGTGCTTTGTTTCCAAAACCGGTGGACGGTTCTCTAATTCTCTATGTTAGAATGCATGCATATCTAGGGTACATGGTTTGTGATTGAGAGGTAGGTAAGCTTGATAATGATAATTGTATGATTAATTGCAAGAATAATATCTATGTTGATGATTAGTGTACGCTTACCTAGGATAATGTTACCCTATGTGATTATGTAGCATGCCATGTTAGCACATAGCCGTTTATGCGATTGGTTTATGCGATGGGGCAGGATTATGTAGCTATGTGCGGATTTTACTCTGAGGAGTTATTATGGATCGAGGATTATGGACAGGTGTAGGCATTGATGATTTTGGCATGTGGTTTACTTTCTTCTATCTTTCTTGAGAACAATGCATGCTTGTATGGACATATAGTTAGGCCATCTTTTACTGTTACACTACATATTGGTACTTGACTTAGGAGAAATCATGTTATCCTTTTCTCCTTCTTTGTTAGTCAGGCGGTCTGTGTTGCTCGGGTGCGAGCAGGGGTCTGGGGTAGTGTAGCCGGGACATTGGTGTCAGGGACGTGATGTACTGGATTGCGGTTGGCAGGGTTTTGTGGTGACCGCGGACTTTGGGCGATTGACCGGAGGTCGGTTATAAGACTTGATTATTAGACGGCAGGGTATTACGGCAACCGCGGATACTAGGCGGTTGACCGGATATTTATTTATGCATCAGATTGGGTATCAAATTTCTCTAGTGGACAGAATTTTCCACTATTTGAGTACTTTTGCATCTGATTGAGGACCGAGGCTTTCTTTAGTGGTTGGGCTTTCCCACTTTGATCAGAGTCATGATCCAGTCCTGCTGATTTATACTTATGTTACTGGTTACTGAGATATTTACTCGTGTGGGTCGCTCCCCTCGAGTGCCACTTCGGAGTGTGCGTTATACATACTTTGAGTCCTTGAGACTCCTTCTTTTCATCGGTGTTATGCATCGGCCAGCATACCCGATACAGGCAAGGCACAGCAGGCGGTACCAGTTTTACTGGTGGCACAAGATTGGGTTTATTACAGGTAATTACTTTATTGTTGCACTCGTGTCAGGGGGACTGAGTGGAGTCTAGTAGCTGTGTTTAGACCAGTGCTAGTGTTGTTGGGAGCCGTTTGGTTTGACGGTGGTCCCGTGTCGTTGTGAGTACTTTTACCGTTGTGTGTGAGGTTGAGCATGTTGAGTCTATCAGTTCTGAGAGAGAGCGTGGATTTTGACTATAGCCTGCATGAGCCACTACTCGATAGCGAGTTAGTCCATTTGGACACCCTACGTAATTCCTGCCCGTCAGCGGGAGGTGGTTGTAGGTGGGCGCAGGTTTGACTGGACCCGATGTGGCAGTCAGCTCGATTGGGTCGATTGAGCACCTCGTGTGCGAGTGTTGCATATCTTTATCAAAGTTTCCCCCTTTGGGCATTTAGATAGAGGCATGGTAGCTGTTGAGAGTCTCTAGCTTTCTTATTTCAGTCTTTACTGCTTTGGTTATCTCATGCCTCTAGTGGACTTAGTGGGCAGATCATCGGGCCTGGTGGCGGTACCCACTGAGAACTCCCTTTTTGGTGTAGTTCTCACACCCGTTGGGGGTTTTCCCCCTCCCTTTCTTTTCTCTCCTTTGTTTTGCAGAGTCTTAGCGGTTGTTGCTGATTCTGCGGTTGTTGATCGAGGCGAGGGAGTCGCGAGCTAGATCCCTACCCGTCGTTGGAGAGTAGCGGTACCCCTTCAGAGGAGATCTTCAGTAGATTAGTTATTTTATTTCCTCTTTTGAGAGACTGATGTAGTGAGGATATGTTATGTATCGAGAGCCTGTACACTGATGTATTTTATTGGAGATACCTCCCTGTTGAGTTCTGAGTCTTGTATCTGAGGATATTGTATGATTATCATTTTGGGAGACGAACATTATTGTATTATTCCAGTTGTACAGTGGTTGATTTTAGTTTTACAGCTGATTTTTATTTATAGCTCTGATATCAGTTAGCTGTAGTACTTTTCTTGCAGGTAGGACGCTTCGCCTATGCGGAGTTTGGCATAGGTGGCGGATCTGTTGGCGAGCCCGGGTCGCAGTTTCGACCCCGGGGCGTGACATAGTGGGTGTTGCTGACTCTGCGGTTGTTGATCGAGGCGAGGGAGTCACGAGCTAGATCCCTACCCGTCGTTGGAGAGTAGCGGTACCCCTTTAGAGGAGATCTTCAGTAGATTAGTTATTTTATTTTCCTCTTTTGAGAGACTGATGTAGCGAGGATATGTTATGTATCGAGAACCTGTACACTGATGTATTTATTGGAGATACCTCCCTGTTGAGTTCTGAGTTTTGTATCTGAGGATATTGTATGATTATCATTTTTGGGAGATGGACATTATTGTATTATTTTCAGTTGTACAGTGGTTGATTTTAGTTTTACAGCAGATTTTTATTTATAGCTCTGATATCTATTAGTTGTAGTACCTTTTCTTGCAGGTTGGACGCTTCGCCTATGCGGAGTTGTGTAGGCGGCGGATCTGTTGGCGAGCCCGGGTCGCAGTTTCGACCCCGGGGCGTGACAGATTAGAGTGGTATCAGAGCCTAGGTTGTAGGTCATGGTGGACTTAGAAACCCTAGGCTTATGGTTTGACCCTTGGTTGACTTCGTGAGAGTCGTGATTTATAGCGAGAGTCCTGATTGAGTTTTATACCTCCCCTAAGGGACGGGATGAGTGATTGGCATGTTTATTCTCCTACGTAATTATGTTGGCTGCAGACAACATAATGCTGTGGAACGGGTGACATGCTTTAGACTTTCGCTGGATTGGGTCGAGCGTTGTTGTGTGCTGTTTTGCTGTTTCGTCGTGGTGAGCTGTGTCTCCCTGACGCTGGGTTTTGACCCGTGTGCATCCTGTCATAGCAGTTGAGCTTGAGCTGTTGGTTTTGGGCCGGATACCCGGATTGAGGTCAGAGAGCTCCGGACCCAGATGACAGGATCGTCAGAGGCATATCAGCAGCGAAGTGAGCAGCTGGTTTTGGTGACACAGTTGTCGGAGCAGTGAGTAACCCCCTCTGTGCCAATGTTTAGTGCCAAGGCACCGAGGCAGGGTGGATAGTTGACAGCTGGTGAGCTGGGGGACGTGACCGATCTATCGAACCAGTTTTGACACTTGAACCACCCCGATTCATAGGATTGAGCTTCGAGCCTTTAGAGGCAGAATCGTGGTTGGTGGTGATGGAGTGATCAATTGAGAGCCTCCTTGTGCTAAAGAGTTTACGCAGTTGCTTAACTGCGCGCTCCAGGTTCGAGGGACGAGGCGCATAGGATATGTGTGGCTGGGAGTGGATTGCGCCAGGATACATTTCAGTTTAGTTGGTCCCTCCGTTATGGATTATTGATGCCTCGATGTTGTAGGCGTTGTGTATGGAGCGTGGCGCTGCAGTTCCTTTGGATAGGGATCTGCCGCCAGAGGCGAGTTCTGGATATTGGTGCTTGGCGCCGGGTGATGGAGGATAGATCGGCCGGCAAAGACATTTATGATCTCTTTTCCTGATAGCGAATTTTCGAGATGCCAGAGATCGGGTGGACCCCGATGGCAGCATCAGCATCTACATCAGAGTGGCGCGGCGGTAGCATGGATTGGTTATCAGCGGAGGACCGTATTCGTCGCCTTAGTGGGAGCAGAGACTGAGGTCGTTCTCCCTTTGTGATTGGTTTAGATTTTTAGGCAGATAGAGCGACGACCCCCCCTCCCCCCCCCCCTTTTTGTCGAGCGGACGAGTTTGTGCCGCCCGGTTGGAGGGCGCCACGGCAGTGGATCGAGTTGCTGCAGGTGTGATTTCATCACAGCAGTCGGAGTTGGAGCATTTTGCTTTCCTGCATGGACTAGAGGTAGAGTCGTTAACACATGCACTTGAGGTACAGGTTTTGTTGCTGTTGTGCATGTGGAGGAGGCTTGTGGAGCATGCCCAGTGCAGCTGAAACCGTGAGTTATACCGGCAGACTTATTGGTAATTGTGGCAGTTCGGTGTTTTGACCCAGTGCTTGGGATTGGTTGGCACAGTGCCACAGGATGTTTGGCTGCGGAAAGAGAGGATTTTGACCTTCTGCAAGGCAGACGAGAGGAGGCTTGGTTGTCGAGATTGTTAGAGCACACAGGTTATAGCGACAGTGTGAGAGGTGCTTACGGCAGCACCGGGACTCAAGGATATCCCTGTTGCCCGTGAGATCCCGCGTGTGAGTCCACTCGAGCCGATGATTATGCCGCCAGATAGGGAGATTGAGATTGCGATTGACGCGGTTCTGGGAACCGCGCCAACCTCAATAGCACCTCATGGATATCATCTGTAGAGCTGGGAGAGTTAATGGCACAGGTGCAGGGATCTGATGGATCGAGGGTCTGTTCGACCTAGTGCCACGTCGTTGATACACGACGATGGGGGTTCGTTGTGACTTGAGCACAGGCAGGTTCGGATATTATTTAGGACCTTTTGGTGGAGTTCTACTCCGGCAGTTACTGTGGTGATGCGTGTACCTACTTGGAATCAGATAGCCGAGGACTTTGCCTAGACGGCATTCAAGACCTCGTGGGGGCATTATGAGCTCGTGGTGAGGCCAATTGGATTGATTAATGCCCTGCCACTCTTATGATTTGAGGAATTGTGCTTCAGCTGTACTTGATTGGATTGGTGGCAAGATTCTCCAGGGATATTTTGATTTACTCCCAGAGCGACTTGGAGCACGAGGAGCACTTGTGGATGTGCTACCATGCCTGTGTGGATGAAGTTGTATGCCAAGTTATTGAGATACAAGTTTTAGCTTCGTGAGCATACCTTCTTGGGTCACCTTGTTCGAGCCGTAGTGGCGGCGGTGGAAATCCGGCCAATATGAATACTATTTGGGAATTGGCCGAGATCGACAATTATTGTCGAGGTGAGGAGCTTCTTGGACTTGGCAGTGCCAGGAGAGCATGGCTAATGGATAATGAGACTGATACCAGTGCCAATTATTGTATTATCAGAGTTGGGGAGAGGGATCTGCGAGTTTTAGTGATGCCTCCCATTGTGACTGTGGAGTTATCGTTGGTTTATTGTTGAGCATTCTGGATCACCCCGACAAGGCCACTGTGGTGGCGGATACCTGAAATAGGAGAGCTTTGGGGTTGAGTTTGATGATTCCACAGCTGGCGCTGTGTGGACTGTTGAGGCAAACATGGCTTGTGGTTGTGTCCCTGAGGGTTCCTTTGGATGGTAGACCGCGGCTGAATAGTCCACTCGGACGGACAGGATTCGGGAGTGACTGAGTGAGGACCCCTCTTTGTTAGGGCTCTTTTCCTTATTGGATAATAGTGTGTGTATGCATCGGGTTGCCTTAGTTGAGTTGACACAGGATGTGGTTTGGTGCGTGCTGCACTGGTTATTCTTCTCTTTTCCCCAGCTTTGGTTGGAGTCCCTGAGGTTTTTCTACGTCTCAGCTCAGGAGTGTGATATTTTTGGATTCCTCGCCCGTGAGTTACTCGTCCTATTTGAGATCTGTGAGTGTTTGGAGTCCGAGGGACGCTTGTTGCGAATTCTGGCTCGTGAGATGAGAGGATTGCGCAATCGGGCCAGGCCGTGCGGGTTGTGGTTGTTGTTGCTGTTGAGGAGTGATCACGGGGAGTTAGCGGTGTTTCGGGAGCTCGAAACGTTATTGATGGATACCTACCCGTGGTATTTGTGACTCCTGGTTGATTTGAGTTATGTTAGTTTCGAGGATGAAACTTTCTTTTAGTGGGGAAAGATGTGAGGACCCAAAATTCCCACGTAAGAATTACTGTTGGACCAGCAGCTTCTGGAGGCCTATGTGGCGTGTCGGCGGTGTTGGTGCACCAATTGGACATAAGTGATGGACTCCGGGTGTTAAATGGATTACGTGGGTAATTGGTTGACCCCGTCGGATGTTTAGAAGTGATTTCACGCGAAACGGATATCAAAATTAGACTCGGCGCGAAGTTTGGACAAAAGAACACTTTTCCGGATGCCTTCGGCAATTTTTAGAAATGGAATTTGGCAAAACGGACAGCGGATTAGGATTCAGCGCGCGAAAACGATGAAAACGGACTTATTCGTATTTTTCGGAGCCCGGACGCCACGCACGAATTTCGAGGCACTTGGCACTGTTCCGGCGGCGGCGGGCAGCGGCGGCGGAGGAGCGTGGCGGCGCGGGCACGGGCAGGCGCCGGAGTGGGCGCGAGCAGGCATGCGGGCGCGCAGGCAGGTGCGCGGTGCACGGGGCGGCGTGCCACGTGTCGTCTTCCTATTTGTTTACCTTGGGACACGTGGCTGCGTAGGATTGGTCGGTGCAGTGGACTGGGACCACGGAGCAGGTAGGGGCGGCCTCGGGGCGCGTGCCTGGCAGGGGTCGCAGGCGGCACTGGCGCGCGCACGTGGGCGCAGCAGGTGCGCGTTGACTGGGTGGACGCCACGCGGCAGCACCACGGCGGGCCATGCGTCGTTAGGTGAGTGGCCGGTTTGGCTATTTGCTGTGCGGCGATGATGTGGCGTCACCTGAGCGATTCGGACGCATCGCAAGGGGGGATTTCGGGTGCACTGTTGGCGCCCGAATGATTCAGGCGCCCGAATGATTCGGGCGCCCGAAACCGGGGACACCCCGGTCATTTCCTGAATTGTTTCTTCAGCCTATAAATAGGCATTCCTCCCCCTCCGTTGCTCGGTTTCTGGATTTTCAGAGGCCCTTCTCCGCGCGGCTTCTACAGCAAAGTTCCTCCCCTTCCTCTTCTCCACTTTGATGGATTTCTGGGATTTTTGGTAGCATGCACTTCGAGGTTTTCGATTTTACGGCGCAGTGCGACGATTTCTCTTCGGTGTTCTTCTCGGTCGCGTTTCGGTGCACGAGCTCCCCCGGCTTACTCCGACATTCGTTTCCGGCGATTCTTGCGCCATTGGCTTCACGATAGGTAGGGCTACGACTGTTGTGTTTTGAGCTCCCCCTCTTTTCGAATCTATCTTGGAGTTTCTTGAGCTTTCTTTTGACCCTTTTTCTTTGGCGGAGTTTTGGACAGTGCTGTTACGGAATTTGAGTTGGCGTATTTCGTGATTGTATTAAGTCTTGAAGATTGAAGATGAAGAAACTTCGGATCGTATACCTCAATCTCAAGAAAGAAGAATTCAAAAGGATCAGGTACGTTTAACTAAATAATTTTGATGATCCGAATACTTCTTATAGTGTAGAAACACCTGGAAGAGGTTTTAACTGCTTATTCATCAAAAACTGGACATGGGACATGTTCAGGATCCGGATCGTGGACTTTCAATCCGGATCCCGAAAGGTGTTCGTTCATACATTGCTGCAATCCGGATCACAGCTTGTACAATCCGGATCCCGAATGGGATGTTTTGTGAAAATGTATGAACGATCCGGATCGTGGATTATGATCCGGATCCCGAACAGGTGATTTTCTGGAAACTGCATTCTGTGCGTCTGCGATCCGGATCGTGGCTTATACAATCCGGATCGCCGTCGGTAAAACTTTCCAGAAAAGTTTGTTTTTGATCCGAATATTCTTCCTAGGGTTTCTAACCTATAAATAAACCCTATGGTCATTTTTCTAGGGCAATCCAAATAGAGCCGTCATTTTCACATATCATTTTATACGGCCTTAGATCCACATATAGAGAAGAAAGGAAATCAATAGAAATATTCTATGTTTCTTCATCTATATTGATTAGTTTGATTCTAGGTTTTCATACTCACATCTTGAGTTGAATCAAACTAATGAATACTTAGATGGTATTTCCGATCTACTCTTGATCTAAGTATTCGGCGGATCATCACCACCCAAACAAACAACGATTTACCCCAAAATCGGCGCGTGGACTCGCGTGGCCTTGTGGATTCAAGGTGTTATCGCTTTCGTGGATTCGGAGCGAGGTGCGTTCGTGGATTCGAAGCGTACCATTGGGTGAAGACCGTGGATTCGGTTGGACGTCGTGGACTCGACGTTGGACGCTGTGGATTCAGCGTTGGGCGCGGATCGTGGATTCGAGAAGCGTCGTGGAGCGAGCGGGAAGATCTACTAGGAGCGTATGGTAAAAGGTTGAGTCGTCTGTGAGTACGTTATATCACCTTGTACGTGTGTTAACTCTAGTGGATTTCGCCGTGTTATCGGTCCCGTGGTTTTTTACTCCGGTTTGGAGTTTTTCCACGTAAAAATCTTGTGTGTTCTTTTATTTTTCCGCATTGGGTTTTATCGCACAATGATTTTTTGAGTGTTTATTGTTTACACCTATTCACCCCCCTCTAGGTGTTTTTTCCCCTATTAGATCCTTATTAACCTAAACCCAACAAGTGGTATCAGAGCGGGAATAGGGTTGTAAACAATGGTTGAAGGTGGAAACATCAATCGACCCCCTTTCTTTGATGGAACTAATTATGCGTACTGGAAAGTACGGATGAAAGCTTTCTTAATTTCCATCGACGAAAGGGTGTGGCAATCAATTGAATTAGGATGGTCTAATCCAACTGAAATTTTAGATGATGTTCGCACCTTAAAACCTAGGTCGAAATGGACCAAGGAAGAGATAGACTTATCTTCTTACAATGGCAAAGGGATTAATGCTCTATTTAATGCTTTGTCACAAACTGAGTTCTCTCGCGTCTCGGCATGTGAGACTGCGAAAGAAATCTGGGATGTTCTTCAAGTTACGCATGAGGGAACTAACTTAGTGAAGATTCAGAAACTGCAAATGCTCACGAGCAAGTTTGACTCTATCTCTATGGCAGAGAATGAATCCTTCACTGACTATTACACACGATTGCAAGACATCGTGAACTCATGTGCTAACTTGGGAGAGAAGATTCCAGAATTTAAAGTTGTAAGAAAAATTCTAAGAACTCTTCCTGAACGATTTCGCCCGAAGGTTGCAGCCATTGAAACAATTAAACACCCGGACGAAATGCGTGTAGAAGAATTAGTAGGTGCTTTACAAACTTATGAAATGACTTTTCCTACTAACTATTCTTCTGGAAAGGCATCCTCTTCTAAGTCTTCAGGTTACGCATTGAAATCAACTAAAGAAGAAGACGCGGATTCATCCTCCTCGGACGACGACGAGAACATTTCTATGGAGGACTTTGAGAAGCAGCTCGCTCTCTTGACAAGGAAGTTTCGCCGCAACTTTCGAAGGGGAAATTCAAGCAAAACTCAATCCTTCGGAAAGTCGAAGAAAGGCAAGGGTCCTTCAAGTTACAAGTCAAGAAGCCAGGAGAACTTCTCAAAGGATAAGAAAAGTTCTGAGGGACAAGTTCAGTGTTTCAAATGTCGAGGCTACGGCCACATAGCAACGGAATGTCCCAACAAGAATCCGGCAAAGAAGAAGGCGATGCAAGTAGTTACTTGGGATGACAACTCCACGTCAAATGAGTCATCGTCAAGTGATGAAGAAGACAACGCGACAGCTTTCCACGCGTCCACTACATCTTCTCCCTTCATGTGCTTAATGGCAAGTACATCCGAGTCATTGTCCAACTCCACTGTGGAAAAGATTGCAACGGACGATGAATCAGATAATTCGGAAGGTGAAGATTTTGTTTTAGCCTACCATAAGCTTTTGAGGGATTCAAAGAAACTGGCTAAACAAAACAAGGGGTTGAAAGAGAGATTACAGGATCTTGAAGATGAAGTAAAAAGAGTAACCTCTATCTCAACCGATCTTGAAGTGGAAAGGGACAATCTGATTAAGACAAATGTTTCCCTTCAAGAGTCCAATGAGCATTTCGAGAAGAGTTATATAGACATGGTGAACAAAGCGAATTACTTCTTGAAGCTCAACGGCGAGGCCGACAGGAAAAATTGGAAATGACGGAGACCATACGCCAACTAAAGGATGACTTACAGAGATTTTCTTCTGGAAGGAGTAAGTTGGACAGACTTCTTGGTCTCGGTCAAAGAAACAAGTTCGGCCTCGGATACACTCAAACTGGAGACATTCCAAGTTCGAGTGGTACAGTATTTGTGCCTCAGTCGGTATCTCCTCCTCCGACACCGGTGTTCACGACAAGCAACGACAACGAACCTACTACATCTTCTTCGGAATCGACAAGATCCAAGGTATGTTTTCGTTGTGGCATTTCAGGGCACATAAGAAGAAATTGCAAGACTGGAGCCAAACGCACACCTCAAGAACATCTTGCAACAACTACCAAAAGGGCTATTCCTCGGAAACAACTCCAATCAAATTGACGGAAAAGAGCCTTGGTAGTACACCGCTCAAGACGACATCATCAAGGAGCAGCAATTCTTCAAGCAAGACGCTCTCACCTAGGAAATCAACTTCACGACCATTACCGACGCACTCCAAAAAGGTTTGGGTGCGCAAAGGTGAAATCTTTCCCTGTCTTGCTACCAATGTTTCCTTGCATGCATATGATAGTTCGTCTTGGTACCTGGATAGCGGGTGTTCCCGTCATATGACCGGCGATAAAAACTGTTTTCAAACATTTGAGAAAAACTCCGGAGGACTTGTTGTTTTCGGAGATGGTCGGTCTTCCAAAATTGTTGGAAAGGGAACGGTAGCTATTCCAGATGGCCCGGTTCTAGATAATGTATTATTTGTTCATGGCCTTAAGACTAACCTCATAAGCATAAGTCAACTGTGTGATAATGGTTATTCAGTTAATTTTTCATCTGATAAATGCACTGTAACTGACATGAACCATGCTTTCTTTTTAAAGGGGGTTAGATCAGAAAACAACTGTTATGTAGTTCCTTCTAAGATTTCTGAAAAATGTAACCTAGCATCTTTGAAAAATGAAACACTTTGGCATGAAAGGCTAGGTCACATAAACTTTAAGGAACTTGCTAGAATTTCAAATAAAGATGTGGTCAAGGGGGTTCCGAAACTTTCTTTTGAACAAAACCTTGTGTGTGGCGGTTGCCAAAAGGGAAAACAGTCTAGGACTGCACACAAGAATTTGAACCACATAGGTACAAAACGGCCTTTGGAACTTTTGCATATGGACTTAATGGGGCCAACTCGTCAACCATCTCTGGGAGGTAAATGGTATATTTTCTTGTTGGTTGATGATTTTTCTAGATATACTTGGGTAGCCTTTCTAAAAGAAAAAGCTGATACTTTTGATTCTTTTCTCGAAATTTGCAATCGTATTATGATTGAAAAGAATGAAAGGATTACTCGAGTTAGGAGTGATAGAGGTGGGGAATTCATAAATTCCAAATTCATTGATTTTTGCTCTTCTAACGGCATTAAACATGAATTCTCTGCACCTTACACACCTCAACAAAATGGTGTAGTCGAGCGCAAAAACAGGGTCGTACAGGAGATGGCTCGTGTTATGCTTCATAGCCGGAACCTTCCTTTATATTTTTGGGCTGAAGCGGTGAACACGGCTGTCTATGTTATCAATCGAGTGTATTTGCGCCCGGGGACTTTGAATACACCATATGAACTATGGTTTTGTAGAAAACCTAACATCAAATATTTTCGCATTTTGGGAGTCGGTGTTTTATTTTGCGTGATCGCGAAAATCTTGGAAAATTTGACTCTCGAAGTGACGAAGGGATTTTCTTAGGTTATTCTACAAACAGTAGAGCATATCGAGTTTTTAACTTAGAATCTAAGACGATCGTAGAATCGATAAATGTTAAGGTAGATGAAGCTTTTCATTTTGAATCTGAAAAATCTACCCTCGATATCTCTCTTGATGATGATACACCTGCTAATGCATCTTCTTCTAACAATTCTTTCGATAATAATGTTGATGCATCTAACGGTTCTTCAAGCTTATCTGATGTGCAGGAATCATCTCGTGTACCTCCGCCTACTCCTCTACCTCAAACGTTACGCATCTCCAAGGATCACCCTGAATCGAACATAATTGGAGATCCACAAGAAGGAGTTAGAACACGGAGACAATTGGTTTGCGGATTTGCATGCTATGTATCTCAAATCGAACCAAGGAATGTTGATGAAGCTCTCCAAGATGATTATTGGATTAAAGCAATGCAGGAAGAGCTCCATCAATTCGAGCGAAACAAAGTCTGGGAACTGACGAAGCCTCCGAAGCAACACAATGTGATAGGTACCAAATGGATCTTCAAGAACAAGAAAAACGAAGAAGGTACTATCATCAGGAACAAAGCAAGGTTAGTTGCTCAAGGCTATTCTCAAGTAGAAGGTATAGACTTTGATGAAACCTTCGCCCCTGTAGCTAGACTCGAGTCCATTCGTATATTGTTTGCGATCGCTTGTCATTTTAAAATCAGATTATTTCAAATGGACGTTAAGAGCGCCTTTTTAAATGGATTTTTAAATGAGGAAGTTTATGTAGCTCAACCGAAAGGTTTTGTGGATCATAAACTACCTAACCATGTTTTTCGACTGAAAAAGGCTCTTTACGGTCTGAAACAAGCACCGCGAGCATGGTACGAAAGGTTGACAAAGCACCTTTTGGAAAAGGGCTACACTCGAGGGGGAGCTGACAGGACTCTCTTTGTGAAGCATTATCAAAACAATTTCATAGTTGCTCAAATCTATGTTGATGACATTGTTTTTGGAGCAACAAGAGATAATGATGCTTCTAAATTCGCGGAGACCATGGAAAGCGAATTTGAGATGTCCATGATGGGCGAATTGAATTATTTTCTTGGATTACAAGTTAAGCAAAACGATGAAGGAATTCACTTGTGTCAATCCAAGTATGCACTGGAGTTGGTCAAAAAGTTTGATCTTGAAAATTCTAAAGATTTTCCAACTCCAATGGGAACTAGCCATAAGGGACTTGGAAGTGAATCACAAAGTGAGAATGTAGACGAGAAACTGTACCGCAGTATGATTGGAAGTCTACTATATCTCACGGCTAGTCGCCCGGATATATCCTTCAGTGTTGGGATTTGTGCGAGATATCAATCAGCACCGAAGGAGGTTCACCTGAAAGCGGTGAAACGGATCATCCGGTATATCAAAGGTACAATCAATTTCGGAATTTGGTATCCTATGGGAACGACTTTGGATATTGTTGGATACTCAGATGCCGATTGGGCTGGATCGGTGGATGACCGGAAAAGCACGAGTGGTGCATGCTTCTATCTCGGCCACTGCCTTGTTGCATGGCACAGTAAAAACAGAACTGCATAGCACTCTCGACTGCCGAAGCGGAGTACATTTCTGCAGGAAGTTGCTCAACCCAATTGATTTGGATGAAGAGCGTGTTGAGCGATTTCCGAATTTCAACATCTTCGGTAACCATTTTATGTGACAACACTAGTGCCATTAACATTTCTAAAAACCCTGTGTTGCACTCTAGAACAAAACATATTGAACTTAGATATCATTTTCTTAGAGAGCTAGTTGAATCAAACATTCTTCAACTGTCATATATTTCAACTGAAGATCAATTAGCCGACATCTTAACAAAACCTTTGGATCAAAAACGTTTCATTCACTTGCGAAAAGCAATTGGCATGCTTTCCTTGAAATAAACTCTTTTGAAACCTTTGCTTAGATTAGGTTTTGTTTTTGTTCTTGTTTTTGTTTTGTTCTTTATCTATGTTCTGTACATAGCACACTAATTGAGCATATATCATAATTGACTTTAATTGCATCCTTTTATGCATTTAGAAATTTATTATGTTTTTGATGTCATAATGTTTCAATGTTGCAATGATCATTTACGTTAATTAAACCATCTTTCTGTGATCAAAGTCAATTTCTCTCTCAATGATCTCTTGGTATAGTCATTATCATATTTGATTGCTTAGTCGAGTATGAATTCGAGATCAATGGTTTGGTTGAATACTTTATATATTAAATAATTGATAGCCAATTGAGGGGGAGTCAATGAAATGTGAAATGCTCAAAAGATGTGGAAAGAGTTACATCCCAATGAGGAGTGTGAAAACTACCACCACATGGAGAAAATGAAAGAAAAAGATACTCCATGAATGAAAAGCAAACTTTTGTTTGAAAAATTGTTGATAAAACTCATATTGAAATACTTGACTCAGTCGTATTTCATGGTTGGTATAAGGTGGGATTTTTGATTTAAGATGCTCAAAGAGCCACTCCTTCAACAGATTGTCTAGATATATTATTTAACTTATCTGGGATTTCAAACATCTATTGATCTTGGTACTTCATTTTCTTTACTGAAATTGATGATTTGATAAAGACATTACACATAGGATCAAGATAGATGTAATTGAAGTTGTTCAACTTTAAGTGTTTTAACTTTCGTAAATCTTCGTTTCATTTTTGGATATTATTGATAGATTTTTCATAATCTATTTCTTGTTGTGTGAAACGATGTCATTTGTTTAAAGTTGACATGATAATGTGCTTACATACTTTTTCTGGATTTTATTGTATTTTTCTTAATTTTTCTGAAGAAAAAGGTGTAGCCGATCCGGATCGTGGCAAGTGATCCGGATCCCGAACGCAGGATTTTTCCCGCGTGTGGCCGATCCGGATCACATTCTCGGCCGATCCGGATCACGGCTAGGGTTCTATATAGAAACTTTCAGATTCGAGATTTCTTTACCCTAATTTCTGGTTTTCAAGCTTCTAGAGTTTCTCTCTCTAGATTTCTTGCTTCCTGGTGCTTCAAAACTCAAAGTTCTTCGGATTCAAGTAAGTTTTCATGATCAAAACTCGGTTTTTCTCAGTTTTTATGGTTTTTCACCAAACGTGAGTTGAAAAGTTGGAATTTCTTCGTTTGTGAATGGTTTTTGATCAAATTTCTTTTGAAATAAGAACTCTGGGTCAATTAGTTTTACTTTTATGCTGGGATTTCACTTGATTAACGTATTTTTAGGCTTCGATTTCTAAAAATTCGGTTTTAGGGCATAAAAGAGGAATTTCTGTAAATCATGGATTTGATGTATTTTTAAAATTCTTTTTGGAAAACTAATTTGATTCTTGGCTTCTCTATATGATTATGATTGTCTAGGTACAATGTTTCAAATTTTTCAAAATTGACAATTTTTCATATGTTCTTGAGTTGGTTTTCACAGGACATTTTCTAAAAACTCAAAGCACTGACAAAATGGTGATCACCTGGATCATTTTCCTGCTCACTGCCATGGTTCATGTGAAGGACTCTGCAAAGCCGAAGAGAAGCAAGAGGACAAAAAGAGCAAAAGCTGACTCCGATACTGAATCGGAAACTGAATCGATTGACTGGGACACAATTGAAGTTGAAGGGGCTGTCCCAACTTCTGCAAAGGGGAAGGCTCCTGCTGAAGCTCCCAAATCTAAACCTCCTCCTACTGCAGCTGAGAAAGGAAAGGCGCCAATGGAGCCTACCGGAAAAAGAGTGAAAACCTCGGCAAGGAAAAGAAGTGGTGCCCAAGGTATTTCAATCAATGAACCTATGGACAACCTGCCACCATTTCAGGGATTCGTCAGCTCCACACGAATCAAAGAATTTGAAAAGAGGGAATGCATAGGAGAACGACATGTCAATGTACAACAGATGAGGAATAGATCTGCAGAGTTTGGAGCTCTGTTTGATCAAGTTGGTCTTGGTCCGATCTGCAACTTTCCTGAGAAAACTGGGTACTGTCCACACTCAGTTCGGATCTTCTATCAGAATGCAGCAGGTCTTATTGATGAAGCTGATGGACGCCGAGAATTTCATACCTTTGTAAAAGGTATCAAGATCAAAGTCACTCCCCAACTGATTGGAGAGGTGCTCGGTATGACAGCCATCTCAGACGGAGTTCATTATTTGAAGACTCAGGTCTTCACAGCCAACTCTTGGAGAATAGTAGTCAATGGAACCTGCTCTCCGGATACTACGTCTGCCGGAAATTCAGTTTACTCCAGGGAACTCAAGAAGGAGTACAAGTACTTAAACTTCATTATTTGCTACAACATTCTTCCCAACATGAACACGAAAATCGTCCGATGGGATAGGTTGCTATTTCTTTATCTTCTTGGAAACCCAACTGCAGCAATGGGAGCAAACCTGAACATCCCCTACCTCATTTGGAATAGGATGACGCGGTATGTCGAACACTCACATCCCTCTGAGCGACTACCATATCCAATGATTATAATGCGCATCCTTAGGAGATTTAAGGTGGATACGAGCGCGAGTTCGTATTTGTATAGTTTGGGGACAATAAATGAGACAACCATTGTCAAGTCTTTGACAACAAAGCAGGATGATCCCCCTTCTCCTCCAATTGGCCAACGAGTTCGAACTCATGCAACTTCTTCCACTGCCCCCGTTCCTCCGAAACAGAAGGCACCTGCATCTACTTCTGACGATGATGCCTCGGTGACATCCATCTTCAAAGAACAACAGCGGCTTTCAAATGAACAGGAACGTATGTCCGCTGAATTTTCTGAAATGAAAGGCGATCTTCATGTTATGAAAAATGAGATGGAAATTATCACAGCTTCTCAAGTCACTTTGACCAAGTCAGTCTCTTCAGTAAAGAAACTTGTGAAGAAGTTGTTTGCGAAAATGGGTTGCACGACCTCGGATGACTCCGACTCTCAGGAGTAAATCTATGTTATAATCATTTTCCTCTGACTTTGCTTTTTGTTCTGTTTTGCAGGTTTATGATGTGTGTTTATGTTGTTAACTCTCCTTTTGTTGTAATTATTTGGCTTTGTTTTGTGACAAAAAGGGGGAGAGAGTTAGCGAAAAACTTTGAACAATGATTGTGAATATCGATGATATCAAGGTAAGTATGAATCTCAACTCAACTTTGGTTTTCTTTTGTGATTTGTGACATGCTTCTATACTAACTATTCGACTAACTATTTGGGCATGTAATATGACTAACAAGTTGATGTTGGACTAACATACTTTGACATTTGGTTTTCGACTGCTTAGAAGATATGCTGGTTTTAACTATGTTTCTTTCACATATCTGATTCTTTTAAATGTCATGGTGAGATCAAACTCTATCTCTGCACTTGGTTTTTCTATGTTCCAATTCTTGAGGTATCTAACGATTTTGTTTGTCAAGAATGTTTTCTGTGTGCAGAGGTTACAGATGTCTAAGTCTAGAGTCTGTCTTAGGAGTTTATCTCATGTTTTTAATTTCTGGAACTCTTTTGTAAATTTTTGTTGTATGGTGATAGCAACAAAAATATCTTTTTGAATTTTCTTTGTGGATCTGTGTTTTGTCACGAAACCGCCAAAGGGGGAGATTGTTACGGAATTTGAGTTGGCGTATTTCGTGATTGTATTAAGTCTTGAAGATTGAAGATGAAGAAACTTCGGATCGTATACCTCAATCTCAAGAAAGAAGAATTCAAAAGGATCAGGTACGTTTAACTAAATAATTTTGATGATCCGAATACTTCTTATAGTGTAGAAACACCTGGAAGAGGTTTTAATTGCTTATTCATCAAAAACTGGACATGGGACATGTTCAGGATCCGGATCGTGGACTTTCAATCCGGATCCCGAAAGGTGTTCGTTCATACATTGCTGCAATCCGGATCACAGCTTGTACAATCCGGATCCCGAATGGGATGTTTTGTGAAAATGTATGAACGATCCGGATCGTGGATTATGATCCGGATCCCGAACAGGTGATTTTCTGGAAACTGCATTCTGTGCGTCTGCGATCCGGATCGTGGCTTATACAATCCGGATCGCCGTCGGTAAAACTTTCCAGAAAAGTTTGTTTTTGATCCGAATATTCTTCCTAGGGTTTCTAACCTATAAATAAACCCTATGGTCATTTTTCTAGGGCAATCCAAATAGAGCCGTCATTTTCACATATCATTTTATACGGCCTTAGATCCACATATAGAGAAGAAAGGAAATCAATAGAAATATTCTATGTTTCTTCATCTATATTGATTAGTTTGATTCTAGGTTTTCATACTCACATCTTGAGTTGAATCAAACTAATGAATACTTAGATGGTATTTCCGATCTACTCTTGATCTAAGTATTCGGCGGATCATCACCACCCAAACAAACAACGATTTACCCCAAAATCGGCGCGTGGACTCGCGTGGCCTTGTGGATTCAAGGTGTTATCGCTTTCGTGGATTCGGAGCGAGGTGCGTTCGTGGATTCGAAGCGTACCATTGGGTGAAGACCGTGGATTCGGTTGGACGTCGTGGACTCGACGTTGGACGCTGTGGATTCAGCGTTGGGCGCGGATCGTGGATTCGAGAAGCGTCGTGGAGCGAGCGGGAAGATCGACTAGGGGCGTATGGTAAAAGGTTGAGTCGTCTGTGAGTACGTTATATCACCTTGTACGTGTGTTAACTCTAGTGGATTTCGCCGTGTTATCGGTCCCGTGGTTTTTTACTCCGGTTTGGAGTTTTCCACGTAAAAATCTTGTGTGTTCTTTTATTTTTCCGCATTGGGTTTTATCGCACAATGATTTTTTGAGTGTTTATTGTTTACACCTATTCACCCCCCCTCTAGGTGTTTTTTCCCCTATTAGATCCTTATTAACCTAAACCCAACAAGTGCCACAGTGTTTCGGTGATAACTTTGCGCTCGGGCATCGGATGGAGGCGTATCTGTAGTCATTTTGTATCTATACATCGCAAGGAACGTCCTCGAATTTTCCCAGATTTTTCTGAGTTTTTTCCTTTGGTGAAACATCCCATTTTCCAGAGCAAAGTGCTACAGATTTTTAGTACAGGATTCTTTTGAGAGGGTCACCTTGTCGAATTTTTATCTTGATGTACGGAACTCGGTTTGGGACGTGCAGGTACTCGTTTCGATCGGCTCACCGCGACGGTCGCGGCGATATTTTTTTTGGAATTTCTCGAGCTTATCTCGCAGGTAAAAATGGCACAGTTCTGGACTGTTTTTTGAGTGACAGCATGTTCATGAGGGTACTTGTATATTTGATTATGTGTGATGTTGAGTTGTTGTTGTGTTGTATTGTTGGCGTGATGTTGATTGGAGCCAAGGCTTGCGCGGCATGTACCGAGGATGCAGGTTTAGTGGAATTTGTTAGCAAGTGGCCACGCTCTTCACCGACTTCAGGTTTGCCTTGGATTAAGCACTTCAGGTGGGTAAGTTTAGTAAAGGTAACTGTATACGGGAATGGCAAGGTTTATATGCATGTTGTGCCTTATGGGAGTTGTAATAGTGGATGTTTATGTATGGTTAATGTAGGCTTACCTATGGGAATGCCACCCTCTATGATTGATAGCATGCATAATTTAATGTACAACCTATATAAGTGAGAGGTAAGCATGGAATGGCCTAGATCATGTGGATTGATGCTTACTTGATTATTATACCTATTTGGTGGATTGGAGACCTAGCATATTGTAGGGATCATGCTGGATTAATTATTGGCCTATTTATGTGAGATTGGTATATCATAGTAGGAATACTTTAGCATGCCTTGTTAACGCATAACCTTGCATGAGAATTGTTAGCATGCCGTGCTAGTATGTGTTTCATTCTCTTTTATCGTTTATGAGGATAAAAGCATGCTTGTATGGACATCTAGATAGGCCATCTTATTATCGCTACACTATCATGCTGGAATTGACTTAGGAGAAACCATGATTGTTTATTTTTTCCTTTCTTTTAGTCTTTTGTTACATGTTGCTCGGGTTCAAGCAGGGGTTTGGGATAGTGTAGTCGGGACTTTGTGCCTGGGAGAGGTGGTTTAGTTTGTGGACTTGTGGGGTTTTGCGGCGACCGCGGATATTGGGCGGTTGACCGGATATGTACTTGTGCATCAGATTGGGTATTAGATTTCCCTTTAGTGGATGGAGTTTCCCACTTATTGTTTACTATTGTATCAGATTAGGGATCGAGTTTCCCTTTAGTGAAAAGATTTTTCCACTTTGATCAGAGTTATGATCCAGTCCTGCTATTTTGTGATACTGATGATACTGGTTACCGTGATACTTTACTCGTGTGGGTCGCTCCCCTCGAGTGCCACTCCGGAGTAGGCTTTAGACCGTGTTGGGTGCCGGTCAGACTGTGTTGGGTTCCGGTCATTTGGATAGTGGAGATACTGAGTTCGTGAGATTGATGACAGAGCAGGCAGTACCGGGTTTTATACCGGTTCATTCGATTGGGTTTGTTCGGTCAGGTACTTTTATTGTTGCACTCGTGCCTGGGGGCTGAGTGGAGTCTAGTAGCTGTGTTTAGACCAGTGCTAGTGTTGTTGGGAGCCGTTTGGTTTGACGGTGGTCCCGTGTCGTTGTGAGTACTCTGACCGTTGTGTGTGAGATTGTGGACCTTGAGTCTATCCGTTCTGAGAGAGAGCGTGGATTTCGACTATTGCCCGCATGTGCCACTATTCGATAGCGAGTTAGTCCGTTTGGACACCCTACGTAATTCCTGCCCGTCAGTGGGAGGTGGTTGTAGGTGGGCGCAGGTTCGACTGGACCAGATGTGGCAGTCAGCTCGATTGGGTCGATTGTGCACTTCATGTGCTAGTGGTTGCATACCCTTCTTTGATTCTCCCCTCTTGAGCATTTAGATAGAGGCATGGTAGCTGTTGAGTGTCTTCAGCGTTCTTGTTCAGTTTTTACTGCATTGGTTATCTTATGCCTCTAGTGGTCTTAGTGGGCTAATCGTCGGGCCTGGCGGTGATACCCACTGAGAACTCCCTTTTCGGTGTAGTTCTCACACCCATTGGGGGTTTTCCCCCTCCTTTTCCCTTTTCTCTCCTTTGTTTTGCAGAGTCTTAGCGGGTGTTGCTGACTCTGTGGTTGTTGATCGAGGCGAGGGAGTCGCGAGCTAGATCCCTACCCGTCGTTGGAGAGTAGCGGTACCCCTTCAGAGGAGATCTTCAGTAGATTAGTTATTTTTATTTTCCTCTTTTGAGAGACTGATGTAGCGAGGATATCTTACGTATTGAGAGCCTTTACACTGATGTATTTATTGGAGATACCTTCCTGTTGAGTTCTGAGTTTTGTATCTGAGGATATTGTATGATTATCATTTTTGGGAGATGGACATTATTGTATTATTTCCAGTTGTACAGTGGTTGATTTTAGTTTTACAGCAGATTTTTATTTATAGCTCTGATATCTGTTAGTTGTAGTACCCTTTTATTGATATCTGATAGCAATAAAATAGTGGCCTATCTAGATGTCCAAATAAGCATGCAAAAGTCCTCATGCAATGTGAAAGAGAGAGAATGTTAGATAACAATTCTGCAGGTGTAATATTTGATAATATCCACGTAAATATAACAATCATGCTAAAATCGTCAATCAACTACACATGTGAATAATCCCTGATCCATAATAAATCCCCAGAGTGAAACCCGCACATTGATGTGTCATTATGTCCCCAACAATTAGTCCATTTAATCCACTTTCATAAAATCTGGGTGCTAATGTAACATGTTAATTATCACTAATAAATTTTCCGATGATCATGTTCCAACAGAAATATTATTCCAATAATAATCCCCAACATGCTATATTCACAAAATTAATCTCAGATGATAGGCTCACATGTATATCAGTCAATCATGCATGATACACAATCCATATGCTCAATAGTGGGGTTTTCTAATAAACTTAGTGAGTAAGTCAGATATAGAGGCAAGCAACAACCACCCACCTCGAAAAGCGCGCACAACACAAAAAGAAACGTCTCGCTGCCCGCTGTCCCCTAACGCAACAATCCACCAAAAACTGTGTCCCACTGCACAGAACATTGCGCACAATTAATCCCAAAACTGAACCATTAATCACTGTCCAAAATCAGCCCCCAAAAAGGCTAAATATCACCTCTGTCCAGTCCCCAAGAAAATCCAGAAAATTCACGGTCGCGTTCCTCGCGAAAAGTAGCCCCAAAACGACTATTTAAACGCCCAGATCTGATACCTGTAGACCAAGATAAAAATAAAACACCGTTGCACCTTAAAACCTTCCAAATCAAAATTCCTGTAGCAATCTGTCCAAGAAAAGCTTAATTATCACCTTCGAAATAATTTCCATAAATCTCAGAAAAATCACCAGTGTGTTCCTCGCGACGAGTAGATCAAAATCCAGTCCTGAAACGCCTTGATCCGATGTTCCTAGGCAGAGATATAAAATCGGCAAGTCGGTGCTGCCCAAAATCCATCACAGAAAAATGGGGGTCAAAGATGCCTCGGGAAGCATGCCAAAAGTGTGAAACGGAGCGAAGCGATCAACACGAAAATCGAAGCCTTACCTCTTAGGAACACGTTGTCGAAAAAATCGTCCAAAAACTTTTCCTGGTTTGCTCACAGTGAATTTCTGACTGAACTGTGACGGTAACGGGCCGAAATGGGGAGAAAACCGAGGCGAACTGTAAAATCGATATCGCCGTTGCCGAGCTTCCAGAAATTTCAGGGATCCACCATTAGAACCAGAGCACCAAGGGGAACAAACTTTGTATACATCTCTCCCTCTCATTCCCTTTCTGTCACTCGGGAAAAGCAGAAAAGGAGGGTAGTGGAGGCCTATTTATAGGCCCACAAAAACAAATCAGAAAATGACCACTGTGTCCCCGGTTTCGGGCGCCCGAAACTTTTGGGCCCCGAAACCGGGCGCACACAGTGGCCCGGCCCACTCGGCCCAGGTCCGCACACCCGATCCGGTCGGACCGCACACCCGTCCAACCCGCTCCTCCTCACGACACGTGTCCCCGAACACGGTACAGCCGATCCCGCCAATCCTCACGCGTCGCGTGGCGCACCCTGGTCAACGGGGCCGTTGGCTCCCGCCAATGGCGGGCCGCCACGTGGCGCCCGCGTGCGCCACCTCCCCGCCGTGCCCGCCACGCCAGCCGGCTGCCACCTGCCATGCCTGCCAACCGCCGCCTGCCACGCCACCTGCCCCGCCGCACGCGCACAGTAGCTCGCCCAATCCTCGCTCGCCACGTGTCAAGCCCACGTGCTCGCTGCACCCGGTGCACAACACCCCCAAACACCGAACCAATGATCTGCTGCCACGTGTCTTCCACCGGTCCACCGTGCACCACGAGGATTTCCATGAACCGCGCCTTGCAAGCCATCCAATTGTAAGCCGCCACGTGGCACCCCGCTCCGGTGCACGCCGGCCGCGTGGACCGCGCACCCGCGCGCCCTGCCCACGCCCACGCGCCCTGCCCGCCGCCGCTATCCGCCTGCCCGAGGCCGCGCCGCCGCTGCCCGCCGCCGCCGCCGCCGCCGGCGATCGCCGGAATCACTGTTCCGGCAGTGAACAGTAACCCGAGCACAAAAATTACAAGTGGGTAGTCCATTTTGACCGTTTTTGCGCGCTGAATCCAAATTTGACGTCCGTTTTGCCAAATTCCAACTCTAAAAATTGCCGAAGGCACCCGGAAATGCGTTTTTAGCCCAAATTTCGCGCGGAGCACAAATTTAATATCCGATTTGCGCGAAACCACTTCTAAACCCTCCACGGGGTCCTCCGATCACTCACTTGATCCATAAAAGCCCGAAGTCCAACACTTATGTCCAATTATGCCCCAAACACCTCCAACACACTATGTAGGCCTCCAATAGCCACCCCAACGCACTGCAGCAGCTCTGCGGAGATCCGGGTCATCACATCCTCCCCCACTAAAAGAAAGTTTCGTCCTCGAAACTAAAGTCGTTCCTCAACACGGAATCTCAACCAAATAAAGGGGGGTAAATATCCAATCATCCACCACTCAAGCTCCCAAGGCGGACAAGTACCTCCTCCAGAGACGCGATGCGGTCCTCGGGTCTCTAACTAGAACAAAATAAAGGCAGGCACTCCAGAAAAATCGTACCAACTCAACCGAGTACAGCTGGGCTAACCGCTCGAGCTACCAAGTAATCTGCATCGGTACAAGCCTCCGCTCTTCCCAGGGCCTCAGATAATCCAACCACAAGTCCGTCGGCACACGAGCTCGATCCGAATACCTCTGTACTCCCGAGGTATCCAATATAAGTCCTCCAACTGATCACATAAACTCTGATCTCTAATCCTAAAACCATCAAGGTGTAGAAACGCCTCCCCAACTCTCTGGCATCAGCACACACTATAAGCAGTCGAGAGAACCAGATCGCAAATCAATCTTCGAGAAGATCCAGTACCCTTGCAGCTGGTAAATCCAATCCTCCAGGCTCGAAAAAAGGGTATCTGCTCCAGGCGATCACTTCGTCAAATTTCGGGAGTTCTATCCTCAACTCCCAAACCAGTGACATGCCAGGCAACTCCAAAAGGAAAGGAGCCCTAACCGGGAGGGGGTCCTCGCCCGGTCGCTCCCAAATCTTGACCATCCGAGCGAACCATTCAGCCGCGGTCTATCATCCAAAGAGTCCTCAGTGACACCACCATACGCCGCGTTTGCCTCGACAGTCCACACAACACCAGCTGTGGCATCATCAAACTCGACCTCAAATAGCTCTCCTGCTCCGGGTATCCGCCACCACAGTGGCCTTATCGGGTGAATTTGGATGCTTGCCACAAATCCAACTGTAACTTCATAGCTACTATGGGAGGCATCACTGTATATCACAAATCCATCTCCCAACACTGGCGATGCTGAAATCAGGGCTGGTATCAATCTCGTCACCAATTCGTCAAGCTCTGCTGGCACTATCCGGCTCACAAGCTCCTCACCTCAACAAATAACTGCCGGTCTCAGCCATTCTCGCATAGCATCCATTTTGGCCGGGTTTCCACCATCGCCTCTTATGGCTAGACTAAGTTATCCAAGAAGATATACTCTCGAAGCTAAAACTTGCACCACAACAACTTGGCATACAGCTTCTTCCTCACAGACCTTGTTACACCATCTACAAGTACCCTACCAGCTCTAAACCATACAGAGATAGGGTAAAATCAAAATATCCCAGAAGAATATCTCAAATAATTCTTCAAGTGCAGCAAGAATACACAATTCCTCAGATCTTAAAGACGACAGGGCATTAGTCATTCCATCTGTCCTCACTGTACTCATAATGCCCCTACTGGGTCCTGAACACCATCTTGGCGGGATACACAACTGTATGATCCCAAAAAGATACCTGCATCCCAGGTAGACAACTGCCGGAGTATAACTCCATCAAAAGGTCCTAAATAAAATCCGAACTTGCCTGCGGTCACACCATGCAAGGACCCTCACTGTCGTGTGCCAACGACGTGGCGCTAGATCGAACAGACCCTCGATCCATCAGATCCTGCGACTGCGCCATCAGCTCTCTCAGCTCTACAGGTGATATCCAATGAGGTGTTATCGGGGTTGGCGTGGTTCCCTGAACCACGTCAATCGCAATCTCAATCTCCCTAACCGGCGGCATTATCATCAGCTCCGGTGGAATCACACCCGGGATCTCACGATAACAGGGATATCCTTGCGTCCCGGTGCCGCCGTAAGCACCTCGCGCATCGTCACTGCAACCTGTGTGCTCTGACTGTCTTAATGAACAAGCCTCTAATGCCTGCTCGCAGAAGATCATAACTTTCTCTCTCCGCAGTCATACCCATGTGGCACTGTGCCAACCAATCCCTTGCACTGAGTCAAACACTGACCAAATACAAATACCAATAAGTCTGCCGATACCACTCGAGGTCTCAACTGCACTGGACATGATCCACAACCTCCTCCACATGCACCATCCCAACAGGAACCTGTACCTCTAGTGCATGTGGTAACAAATCTGCCTCTAGTCCATGCAGGAATGCAACATGCTCTAACTCTGATTGCTTTGATGAAATCACACCTGCGACGACCCGATCCACTGCCTTGGTGCCCTCCACCTGGCAGCACAGTCTCATCCGCTCAACGCAAGTGGTCGTCGCTCAGTCTGCCTGAAAATCAAGGCTATCCACAAAAGGGGCACAATTCTCCGCCTTTGCTCACACTGAGGCGATGAATACGGTCTTCCGCGGACAACAAATCCACGCTACCGCTGCGCCACTCTGATAACGATGCTGATGCTGCCACCGGGGTCCACCTGACCTCTGACACCTCAGAAATCCATTATCGCAATCGTCATATGACAAAACACAATTGATTCATGCGATTCCTCATTCAATTATCCTTACTCAATTCACCCCTCAAGTACATCTATTGTACCCCAAACACGAATGTTATCAATCACAAAGGGTAACCTTCCTTTGGGTAAGCTTTACATAATCCGTCCACAAGGATGTCCACCATCTAGGAAAGGAAAAATGAAAGTGCCTCTGCCAGCCGATCTGTCCCCCAACACTTAGCGCCAGGCGCCTCTATCCAGAACTCGCCTCTGCCGGCAGATCCCTATCCAAAGGAACTGCAATAGTACGCTCTAAACACACTGCCTACTCCATCGAGGCATCCAGAATCCAAAATCCAAAACAGGGGGAATCAGATAAACAAAAAGGGTATACTGGCGCAATCCACTGCCAGTCGCACGCATCCTACGCGCTTCGTCCCTCGAAACCTGGAGCGTACAGTTCAACAACTGCATAAACTCTCAATTGATCACTCCATCACCACCAACCACAATTCTGCCTCCAAAGGCTCCAACTTAATTCCATGAATCAGGGTGGTTCATCTGCCAAAACTTGCCCCATCCATCAATGATGTCCCACAACTCATCCACTATCAGCAATCCACCCCGCCGCGGTGCCGCGACACTCACATTGGCACGGAGGGGGCCACTTGCTCCATCGGTGCCTCAGAAATCACTGCCGCTGAGGATACTGTAGCCAGGTGGTCTCAGGAGAAAAACACTGTCGGGCTACCCACTGTTCCGACAACTGTGTCACCTAGACCAGCGGCTCACTCTGCCGCTGATATACCTCTGACAATCCTGCCATCGGGGCCTAAAGCTCTCTAACCTCAATCCGGGTATCCGGCCCCAAAATAATCCGCTCGAGCTCCACCGCTGCGACGAGTGCACACCAATCCACACAACGCGTCGGGGAGACACCGCTCACCACGACCACTGCACCACAGCACAAAACAAAACTCGACCCAATCCGGCGAGAGTCTAGAGCATGCCAACCGTTCCGCTGCATTATGTTGTCTGCAGCCAACATAATTGCTTAGGAGAATAAACATGCCAATCACCCATCCCATCACCGGGAGAGGTATAAAACTCAATCAGGACTCTCGCTAAAAATCACGACTCTCACAAAGTCATCCTAGGGTCCAACCATAAGCCTAGGGTTTCTACAGTCCCAACTGACCTATCCCTAAGCTCTGATACCAACCTAATCTGTCACGCCCCGGGGTCGAAACTGCGACCCGGGCTCCCCAACAGATCCGCCACCTATGCTAGAACCCGCATAGTGTTACGGCATTTTGGTGTTGGCATATTTCGTGAGTCAAGTCGGTGAGTTGAGTCGGAGTCTTGAAGTGATCAAATTGTCAATCAGCAATCGAAGACTTAGAGAAGATTCAACAAAGCTCAAGTTGACACTTAGTGTTTTGAGTCTTGAAGATTGAAGTTGAAGAATTGTGGATCAATTGCATCAATCTTAAAGAAAATGGATTCGGATTGATCAGGTATGTTTAACTAAATAATTTTGGTGATCCGAATACTTCTTATAGAGTAGAAACACTTGGATGAATTTTTAATTGCATAAAAATCAAAAACTGGACATGGGACATGTTCAGGATCCGGATCAGATAGTCCAATCCGGATCCCGAAGGGTGGTTGTTCATTGGCAAATCCAATTCGGATCAAAGGCCATTTCGATCCGGATCCCGAACATGGGATTTTGCTGAATTGTATGAACGATCCGGATCGGGCTTTGCAATCCGGATCCCGAACCCTTGGTTTTCTGGAATTGTCGTTCACGTTACGACGATCCGGATCGCAGTAATTCCGATCCGGATCGTCGTCCTGAAAAACTCCAGATAAGGTAAGTTTTTGATTCTTATCTCTTTCCAAAGGTTTCTAACCTATAAATAGACACTTAAGGTTTCTCAAGAACGTGGGACAAAATACCGAAAACACTCGTGAGCAACCCTAGAGGCTAGGTTTTTACCGTTCTTCTTTATAGCCTCTTTTAGGTCAATTCGATGGTTCTTTCAAGAACATATCTTTTGTCGAATTGATCTAATCTTTGCTTAGAGATTCCATCCATGGTTCTTCATTGATAATCTAAGCAAAGGATCACCATCGAAGCCATTATTTTGTATCGGCTGAGTTTGCGTCGTGGATTCGACGTAGCACCGTGGATTCGGTGTGTTGAAGGCGTTTCGTGGATTCGAAACGTGTGCTCGTGGATTCGAGTGGCGTTCGTGGATTCGAACGTGTGCAGTGGACGTGCAATCGGTGAGCGCAAGGTCCGAAGAAGTTGAAGGAGGGGTTTGAGTCCGTGGAGTCGGTAATCACCTTGTTATTCTTCTTTTCTTAGTGGATTGTTATTATGTGTTGGTCCCGTGGTTTTTCTCCTGGATTGGAGTTTCCACGTAAATCTCGGTGTGTTGATTTTTATTTCCGCATTGGTTTTTTATTTTGCACTGAGATTGATTTTTTAAATGTTACACCTATTCACCCCCCTCTAGGTGTTTGATAGTACCTATTTAGATCCTTGTGGATCCTTAAAAACCAACAATTGGTATCAGAGCGGGTTTTAGGTTTTTCTATCATGTCGGGTGAAAGTGGTAATATTTTTAGACCTCCTCTTTTTGATGAGACCAATTATGCATATTGGAAAGTGCGGATGAGAGCTTTTCTCATCTCAATTGATGAGCGGGTATGGCAAACCGTCGAATACGGTTGGATGCATCCTGTTGAGGAAGTAGGAAATTCTACTACCCCAAAACCTCGCTCTAGATGGTCTAAAGAGGAAATCGAAAGATCTTCTTACAATGGGAAAGGTATGAACGCTTTATTTAATTCTCTTTCCTCGACTGAGTTCACACGAATTTCCGCGTGTGAAACCGCGAAGGAAATTTGGGATATTCTCAAAATTACACATGAGGGTACTAATCTTGTAAAAATTCAAAAGCTCCAGATGCTTACAAGTCAATTTGACTCTATTCATATGGAAGAGCATGAATTGTTTACAGATTATTACACTAGACTTCAAGATGTAATTAATACATGTGCTAATTTAGGAGAAAAGATCCCGGAGTCGAAAATTGTAAGAAAGATACTTCGGACTCTTCCGGAACGGTTTAGGGCAAAGGTTACCGCCATTGAAACCGTTAGTCATCCGGATGAGATGAGTGTAGAGGAATTAGTAGGTGCTTTACAAACTTATGAGATGACTTTTCCTACTAATCAAATTTCTTCCAAGTCTTCTTCTAAGCTTACAGGTATTGCATTCAAATCAACAAAGGAAGAAGATGGCGAATCGAGTTCCGACGATGAAATCTCTTTTGCCGATTTTGAAGAACAATTGGCGCGGATCACAAAGAAATTTCGTCGGAAATTTTGGAAGAATCGAACCGATGGATCTTCATCCACGAAACCATCTAAAGGATCATCGGGTTCTAAATCCTCTAAACTCAAAGGCGTTGCAAAACCTTCTAAAGAAAAAGAAAAAGATGATTTCGAAGGGGAAATCCGATGCTATCGATGCAAAGGCTACGGCCATATTTCAACGGATTGTCCTTCTAAGAAATCATATAAAAAGAAGGCTTTGCAAGCAAAAACTTGGGACGATTCTAGTTCGATGAATCGACCTCAAGTGAAGAGGAAAAAGAAAAATTGTTGCTTTTCATGCCTCTCAAATTCCCTCTTCTAATTTGTGCTTATCATCTTTAGTCACTGACTCTATTCCTTTGATTTTGCATGAAACATCAACATCCGAGGAGAGTCATCAAGTGAGGGGGAGTCGGACGAAGAAGAACTCGTTGAGGCATACCAACAACTTCTTGCGGAATCAAAGAAGATGGCCAAGCATATCAAGAAGTTGAGGAAGCAACGACTTGAGGTTCAAGACGAGAATCAAGCTTTAAAGATCAAACTTCATGATCTCGAGGAGGAACGAGGACTTATTGGATAACAATAAAATCCTCCAAGAAAAGCTAAACCAATCGGAGACGAACGTTAATTCCCATATGGACAAGATTGGTTTTCTTGAAAAGCAGTTTGAAGAAATTCATGTCACCAACCAAGCTTTGACCAAGCAAGTTCATCAACTTAAATCCGACATACAAAGGCTTTCAACCGGTTCCAAGAAACTTGATTGTATGTCCGGATTAGGTCAAACAAGCAAGGTTGGTTTGGGATTTAAAAAGGACCAAACTGTGAAGGCTTCAAGTTCCACAATAAAATTGAAAGAAAGAACTTGTCACCTATGTGGACTTGAAGGACATTTGGTGAAGAATTGCCCGAAAAAGAGAAAGAAAAGTCCTTCGGCAACTTCATCTACGGAGCGGACTCAACGGAATCAAAAGACACATCAAGTCAAAGGAGTTCACTCAACCCACCAAAGGTCCGAGCCACAACATCAATCATACAAGTGGATCATTGCGAGGCAAAGACCTAAGGTGGATCAACAGTCAAAGCGGACAACCCCCGGCCACAACGAATCAAGACAACCCAAAATCCAGCGATTTTGGATTCGGAAAGGTGATATCTTTCCTTGTCTTAAGTTCTAAATAGCTTATGACTGTATGTAATGCTTTGATTGGTTTTCTCTTCATATTTTGCTTAATCTTTGCATTACATGTTTTTCAATGCTCTTTGTTTTTATACTTTGTTTTTGAACAAAAGGGTTTTTAACGAACAAGTGCATTGAATAAAAAGGGCTTCACGTTCATTCACTCCAAATTAATTTTATATGGATTATCAACTTTACTCCATAATCATAATCTTGAAGATACTTCATTATAGGAGTTTTTTAATTGAGCATTGGTCATATTGACTTTAATTGCATCTTTTCACGCATTTAGAAATCTATTATGCTTTTGACATCATAATATTTCGATGTTGCAATGATCATTTATGTTAATTAAGTCATCTTTTAAGTGATCAAAGTCAATTTCTCTCTCAATGATCTCTTGGTATAGTCATTATCTTATTTGACTATTTAGTCGAGTATGAATGCGAGATCAATTTTTGGTTGAATACCTTATATATTAAATAATTGATAGCCAATTGAGGGGGAGTCAAAGAAAAGTAAAATGCTCAAAAGATGTGGAAAGAGTTACATCCCAATGAGGAGTGTGAAAACTACCACCACATGGAGGAAAGAGCTACCACCTCGGTCGTCCGAGTACTGTGTGCAGCTACCACATGTATACCAAGCATGGTTTTTCAATTTTTGATTAATAAAATGCATGTTGAAATACTTGACTCTGTCAAATTTCAAGGTTGGTATAAGGTGGGATTTTTAACGAAAGATGCTCAAAGAGCCACTCTCTTCAACAGATTGTCTAGATATATTATCTAACTTATCTGGGATTTCAAACATCTATTGATCTTGGTATTTCATTTTCTTTACCAAATTGATGATTTGATAAAGGCATTACGCATAAGATCATGTTAGATGTAATTGAAGTTGTTCAACTTTAAGGGTTTTAATTTTCATAAATTTTCGTTTCATTTTTGAGTATTTTTGATAGATTTGGTATAATCTATTTCTTGTTGCATGAAACGATGACTTTTGTTTAAAGTTGATGCGCTAAAGTGCTTACATACTTTTTCTGGTTTTTATGGAATTTTTCTAAATTATTCTGATGAAAGAAATTTGGATCATACACCTCAATCTCAAGAAAGGGTAGAATTCAAGATTGATGTCATTTGGAAATCTCCGTAAGTCATCTTTGTAAATCCGTTACATCTTGATAGAGTTTGGATCTCAAGATTATTTTTGATGACTTGTGTTTGATGAATATAACATGAAAAACTGTTTATAATGTTTTATCTTTGTTTTTCATGATTTAGGAGTAAATCTTTTTAATTTTGTGAAATTAATTGGATTGAATGGCATCTGTGTGAATTCATTGTTTAAAGCACTTAAATTGATTTCTTGATGGAATACAAATCGGTATTTGAAAAGATTCTAAAATCTGGATTTGTTTCAAGAAATTATTTGATTTTTGCTTTCTGGTACCGGTACGCAATCTGCATTTTTGTTATATACCGGAACTGAGCTTTTATCTCTCTTTCTCTATGAACTAATGTTGTTCGTGATTTCCTTTTGTCTAGTATGTTCACTGTTTGACAATTTGTGACAAAAAGGGGAGAACAAATAATGATGATCGTATCACAAAGGGGGAGAACATAAATGCTCAAGACAGGGGGAGAACAAGGAGAACATGGAGAACATGTTAGAGATGCTCAAGATAGGGGGAGATAAAGAAAAGATTGAAAAAGCCG
Organism: Tillandsia fasciculata; assembly: GCA_029168755.2. Classification (NCBI taxonomy): domain Eukaryota; kingdom Viridiplantae; phylum Streptophyta; class Magnoliopsida; order Poales; family Bromeliaceae; genus Tillandsia; species Tillandsia fasciculata. The sequence goes on along the minus strand of JAQOTM010000158.1, from coordinate 297,895 downwards.
AAAAACAAAAGAACCAAAAGGACGAATCAAATGTAGGATTTTAATTTCTAACGACTAACGTTTGATTTTGTTTGGAGTTTTGTTTTTGCAGGAATTACATCACTTGAAGACTCCAAGTCCTAAGTCATAGAGTATGTTCTAGGACTGTGTTTGGTTCAAATGTATTTTGTATTTATTGGATCTTTCACGCAAAGAAAATCAATGTTTTGGTGATAACATTGAATTTTGACTTTTTGGTTTAAGATGAGTGACTTGAGCGTTTTTATGTATTTTTGGGTTTTGTTGTTGGGTTGTACTAATATGGATCTAAATAGGGGAAAAAACACCTAGAGGGGGGTGAATAGGTGTAAACAATAAACACTCAAAAAATCATTGCGCAATAAACCCAATGCGGAAAAATAAATGAACACGCAAGATTTTTACGTGGAAAAACTCCAAACCGGAGTAAAAAACCACGGGACCGATAACACGGTGAAATCCACTAGAATTAACACACGTACAAGGTGATATAACGTGCTCACAGACGACTCAACCTTTTACCATACGCTCCTAGTAGATCTTCTCCGCTCGCTCCACGACGCTTCTCGAATCCACGATCCGCGCCCAACGCTGAATCCACAGCGTCCAACGTCGAGTCCACGACGTCCGACCGAATCCACGGTCTTCACCCAGTAGCACGCTTCGAATCCACGAACGTACCTCGCTCCGAATCCACGAGAGCGGTTGCACCTTGAATCCACAAGGCCACGCGAGTCCACGCGCCGATTTTGGGTAAATCGTTGTTTTTGGGTGGTGATGATCCGCCGAATACTTAGATTAGAAATAGATCGGAAATACCATCTAAGTATTCATTGATTTGATTCTACTCAAAATCTGAGTATGGAAAACCTAGAATCAAATCAATCAATATAGATGAAGAAACATAGAATTAATCTATTGATTTCCTTTCTTCTCTATATGTGGATTTTTCTCTTTCGGTCGTATTTTTCTATTATATGCGGATGCCCTAGAAAATGAATCAAGGGTCTATTTATAGGTTAGAAACCATTGGAAGAAGATAAGGATCAAAAACAACCTTTTCTGGAAATTTTCAGGACGGCGATCCGGATTGGATTAGCTGCGATCCGGATCGCGTAGCAAGAAAGACATTTCCAGAAAACAGGGTTCGGGATCCGGATCGAAGTTCCGATCCGGATCGTTCATACAGTTTCACCAAACACCACGTTCGGGATCCGGATTGCAAATCCTGATCCGGATCGTTCAAGCAAAAGGTAAAACTAGTGTTCGGGATCCGGATCAAAGGATGCTGCGATCCGGATTGAACCAGTGTATGAACGAACACCCTTCGGGATCCGGATTGCAAGGTCTGATCCGGATCCTGAACATGTCCCATGTCCAGTTTTTGATTTTTATGCAATTAAAAATTCTTCCAGGTGTTTCTACACTATAAGAAGTATTCGGATCACCAAAAATCTTTAGTTAAACATACCTGATCCTTTTGAATTCTTCTTTCTTGAGATTGAGGTATATGATCCAAAGTTCTCTCATCTTCAATCTTCAAGACTTAACACTTTCACGAAATACGCCAACTCAAATTCCGTAACAATCTCCCCCTTTGGCGGTTTCGTGACAAAACACAAATCCACAAAAGAAAATTCAAAAAGATATTTTTGTTGCTATCACCATACAACAAAAATTTACAATGGAGATCCAAAAATTTAAATACATGAGATAAACTCCTAAAACAGACTCTAGACTTAGACATCTGTACTCTCTGCACAAAGAAATCATTCTTGACAAAAAAATCGTTAGATACCTCAAGAATTGAGCATACAAAACCAAGCAGAGATAGAGTTTATACTCATCATGACATTTAGTAATTCAGATATGTAATAAGATCATAATCAAAACCAACATATCTTCTAAGCAATAAAATTCCAAATGTCATAACTTTGCTTTGTTAGTAATCAAACAACTTGTTAGTAATAATACATGTCCAAATAGTTAGTCAAATAGTTAGTAGGGACATGCAACAAATCACAAGATAACCGAGTTGTGATACTTACCTTCCACCAAAGTCAAAGTTTGAGTTCGTTCAAAGTTTTCTCTACTCTCTCTCCCCCTTTTTCTCACAAACAAAGCCAAAAATGTAGTCAAAACTATAAAGTGTAAGGAGAGTTAGACAAGTTTAAATACAAATTAAGAAACTCAAAAACCTGCAAAAGAAAAGATTAGAAGGAAAGTTTATGGAGAATCGTCAGAACTGATACACCCAAGCTTCTGAAACATTTTCTTGATCCGTTTATTCATAGAAGCTTGCTCCTTCTTCACTTCTTTGAGATCTTGAATCATCACAGCTTGTTCTTTCTTGACTTCTTTGAGATCTTCCTTCATTTCAGCGAACTCAACAGACATGCGTTTTTGTTCGTTGGAGAGTCGCTGTTGTTCTTTAAAGATTGAGCTGACAGAAGCATCATCATCAGAAGTGGATGGAGGTGCTTGCTGTGTAGGTGGAACAGCAGCTGTTGCTCGAGGTGGTGCTCGTTGTCGGGTAGGAGGTGAGGGAGGATCATCTTGTTTCGTTGAGAGAGACCTTACAATTGTTGTTTCATTTATTGTGCCCAAACTGTACATATATGAGCTTGCACTTGTGTCGACTTTAAACTTCTTAAGGATGCGCATAATGATCATTGGATAGGGGAGTCTCTCTGTAGGGTGAGAATGTTCCACATACCGCGCCATCCTTGACCAAATGAGGAAAGGAATATTCAAGTTTGCTCCCATCGATGCGGCCGGGTTTCCAAGAAGATAAAGGAATAACATCCTGTCCCATCGAAGAACCTTCGTATTCATGTTGGGAAGAATGTTGTAGCAGACTATGAAGTTTATATACCGATACTCTGGTCGAAGCTCTTTAGAGAAAACTGAATTTCCTGTCGACAGAGTATCTGGGAGACAAATTCCATCTACAACCACTCTCCAGGAGTTGTTGTTGAAGCTTTGAGTTTTAAGGTAATGGAGTCCATCAGCTCTGGCTTTCATACCCAGCACTTCTCCAATCAGTTGGGGAGTGACTTTGATTTTAATATTTTTAACCAAAGTATGAAATTCTCGACGCCCGTCATCGTGATCAATTAAACTTGCAGCGTTTTGATAAAACATTCGTACTGAGTGTGGACAGTACCCAGTTGTGATGACCTGGATCTCCGCAGAGCTGTTGCGGTGCTTTGAGGTGGCTACTGGAGGCCTACGCAGTGTGCGGGAGGTATTTGGGGCTTTTACAGGGTGACCGGCAGCTTCTGGAGGCCTACGGGGCATGTCGGCGGTGTTCGGGCGCCAATTTGGACACGAGTGTTGGACTCCGGGCTTCAAATGGATCACGTGGGTGATCGGGGGACCCCATCGGTTGTTTAGAGGTGTGTGCGCGCAAAACGAATATTGAGATTGGGCTCGGCGCGAGATTTGGACCAAGAATACCTTTCCGGGGGCATTCGGCAATTTTTAGAGTGAGAATTTGGCGAAACGGACGTCAAAATCGGATTCAGCGCGCGAAAACGCTTAAGACGGAGTATTTACGGCATTTTTGGGCTTCGGGTTACTGTTCATGCCGGAACAGTAACTCCGGCGATCGCCGGCGGCGGCCGGCGGCGGCGGGCGGCGGCGGAAGGCGGCGGAGGCGCTCGGGCAGGCGGCGCGCGGCCGCGGGCAGGCGCTGAGGGCGCGGGCAGCAGCGGCGGGGGCACGGGCAGGCGGCCGGTCCACCGCGCGGGCGTGCACCTGAGCGGTGCCACGTGGCAGGCTACTACAGGCTGGCTCACCGCACTCGGTTCATGGAATAGTTGGGTTGGCTCATGGTGTACGGTGGACCGGAGTAGACACGTGGCATTATGTGGTTGGCTGGTCCACAGCACGCGGTCCACGGAATTCTCTGGCTGGCTCAGGGTTTATGGTGCACCGGCTTGGACACGTGGCATTGTTTTATTGGTTCGGTCTACAGAGGCTCGTGCACCGGGTGCACGGAACAGTTGAGGTGGACACGTGGCGCAATCCCATTGGTCGGTCAACTGTGCACTGGGCGGCAGACTGCGCGCGGCAGCAACGGTTGGGAGGACACGTGTCGCAATCCTATAGGCTGAATTTGCTGTTTCGTGTTCGGCAGGACACAGAGGTAATTAAGTGAATTGTTTTTCTGGTTTTCTCCATTGTTTCCATCCGAGGCTCCTTCAAAGGGATTTTTCACCACCTTAGAGGCTTCATCTTCCTGTGGGATGAGAAGATGAAATCTTCATCTTGAAGAGAGGAACACTCCTGTCAAGTTTGAGGAATTTAGGAGGCTCGGATTTCGAGATGTGGATTTTTCGGCGCGGCGCGACGTTGCATTCCTGGATTCTTCTTCGGCGCAGCGACAGTGTTTTAGCTCCCCCGAGCTAACCAGGCAGTATTTTTCAGCGATTCTTGCGCCATCTTCTTCGTAACAGGTAGGGCTACATTTCTTATTTCTACTGGTTTTCCCTCATTCCGAGGCTTTCCTGGGTTTTTCGGACCATCTTGTAACCCCATTTTCTGGGGTGGAGTTTTGGACAGCGCTGGATTGTTTTGGTGATATCTCCGCAACCGGACATCGGATTGAGGCGATTCAAAAGGGGATTTGCATCTACACATCACAAGGAATCTCTCTGAATTTTTGTGGAAAATCGTGGAATTTCCCTGAAGGTGAGAACCCCTTTTTACAGAACCTTGTAGCACAGTTTTTGGGTGAAAATGTTGTTCGAGGTGGTCCTCTTGTCGATTTTGGTTCTCAGCATAGAAAAATCGTGGGAAAACGTGCAGGTACTCGTTTCGACCGATTCGTCGCGTAGATCGCAGTGGTATTTTTCTGGGAATTTTGTGGGCACATTTCGCAGGTAAAAATGGCTGAACAGTAAATCTGGTTTTGGGGACAGATTTTGGGATTAACTTGGATAGTAATTGTGTGTGTGTATCCTTTGGGATTTATGGCGCAGTTTTGCGAGGACGGTTGAGGATCGGGCGCGGACTTCGCTGTCAGGACTTGGATTTAGCGCTCGAGGTGGGTACCGTTGTTTAACCTCCTACTTGTGATGTCCCCACTAGGCCTATTTGGGTTGCTTCGCTATTATGTCGCTAAATGAACCGGTATAAGTTAAATGGCATGTTGATTGAGAAATGGACTTACTGTTAGGACTTGCATCCTAAATAGACAAGTAGAAATTAATGGTTCACTCTTGTAAATAATATGTCACCTAAAATCATGGGAAGTGCTTGGTTAAATTGGATATGTTGCATATACCTGATGGAACCTCTTTCACATATACATGAACCATTTGGGGCAACTTAGTAATATGGATGTTTATCTAAATGGCAAATCTCTACTTGTTAGAACTCGGGTACTTGAAACATGTTTAACTAGTGGCATACCCCTATATTGGGAAAGATAATAATATTTAAACCCTGTTTTTAAATAAAGGACTTTGCATGCTTAAATGGACATCTAGTTAGGCCACCTTTTTCTGCTACACTATCATGCTGGAATTGACTTAGGAGAAACCATGCTTTTCTCTTCTTCTATTTATATTTGGGGGATAGTACGCTCGGGTTCGAGCAGGGACTGGGATAGTGTAGTCAGACAGTTGTGGTCTTCGGGACAGGCAGGCTGTGAGGGCAGGGCATTGCGGCAACCGCGGATCTTTGGCGGTTGACCGGACAGTGGTTATTGCATCAGATTGGGATAGAGGCTTTGGGCTTTCTTTTAGTGGATGGGTTTTCCACCTTGATCAGTGTCATGGTCTAGTCCTACCATGTCGGATTACTCTTGGCGACTTATTTCGCTCGTGTGGGTCGCTCCCCTCGAGTGCCACTCCGGAGGGCGTATACTGGGACCGTGCCGGTCAGGAGCCGGTCTGTCGCCTTTGGGATGGGCCGTGCCGGTTAGTAGCCGGTCCATTGCCCTTAGGATGGGACTGTGCCGGTCAGGAGCCGGTCTGCATCTCGTACCTGAGTTGTGAGTCAGTGGGCTTAGCGGGCAGTGCCGGTGTTTACCGATGTCTAGATTGGGTTACCCAGGCAGGCATGTACATTCTGATGCATACATATAGCTATACTATCAGTTAGCTCATTAGAGGCATATAGTGGTAGCTCTATCCATCTTCAGCAGTTTTATTTACAGCTTACCACCTTTGTTCATCTTTTTCGCCTCTTGTAGTCCTAGTGGGCACATTTGAGTTGAGGTCTACCCACTAGGGGGAGGCTGCTGTTTACAGTAGTTCTCACCCCCACTGCTTTCTCTTTTCTCTTCCCCTTTGTTTCTTTTGCAGTGTCTTCTGCGGGTGCTGCTGAGTTTTCAGCGACGGGTCGAGGAGAGAGGACGGCTGAGTAGATAGACTTCGAGGCAGGTTGAGCGTGTTAGCTGGACTGTTGGTGTACCCGTGTTTCCTCAGACGGTTGTACTTTTACTTTGGGACTGGCTTTTGCCAGCAGGTTGTTTTTTTTTGGTGAGCTGGGAGAGACAGATGTATCATTTATACAGATGTATTGTATTTTATTTCCAGCTTCAGTCTGAGATGTATTAGTTTTAGTTCAGCTCTGTTTTTATTGCTCTTTTATTATATCTCTTATATATCTGAGCAGGTTTGGCGCTTCGTGTACGCGGGAAATACCGTGTGCACGGCGGATCTGTAGACGGGCCCGGGTTCTGGTTTACACCCGGGGCGTGACAGATTAAGTTGGTATCAGAGCTTAGGGATAGGTCAGTTGGGACTTAGGAAACCCTAGGCTTTTGGGCGGACCCTAGGATGTTAGGGCGTGAGAGGCGTGACTTTTAGCGAAAGTCGGTGATTTGGTTTTGACTCTTCCAGTGAGTGAAGAGGGATCGGCATACCCTATTTTGTGGGACAGTTATGTTGGCTGCAGACAACATAACGTTACAAAAATAGGGGGATGCCTTTGACTTTCGCTAGATTGGGTCGAGTGTTTGGGGTGTGCTGATTTGCGGTTTTGTCGTGGTGAGCGGTGTCTCCCCGACGTTGGGGCTCTGACCGAGTGCACCTTGGTGCGGCAGTTGGGCCTGAGCTGGTTGTTTCGGGCCGGATACCCAGATTGGAGTCTGGGGGCTCCGGACCCGAAGGGTAGGAGTGTTGGAGGCAGATCAGCGGAGCAGCGCGGTGACACAGTTGTCGGATCAGCACAGTGGTGCAGTTGTCGGAGCAGCGCGGTGACACAGTTGTCGGATCAGCACAGTGGTGCAGCTGTCGGAGCAGCGCAGTGACACAGTTGTCGGATCAGCACAGTGGTGCAGTTGTCGGAGCAGCGCGGTGACACAGTTGTCGGATCAGCACAGTGGTGCAGTTGTCGGAGCAGCGCGGTGACACAGTTGTCGGATCAGCACAGTGGTGCAGCTGTCGGAGCAGTGCAGTGACACAGTTGTCGGATCAGCACAGTGGTGCAGTTGTCGGAGCAGCGCGGTGACACAGTTGTCGGATCAGCACAGTGGTGCAGCTGTCGGAGCAGTGCAGTGACACAGTTGTCGGATCAGCACAGTGGTGCAGTTGTCGGAGCAGCGCGGTGACACAGTTGTCGGATCAGCACAGTGGTGCAGCTGTCGGAGCAGCGCAGTGACACAGTTGTCGGATCAGCACAGTGGTGCAGTTGTCGGAGCAGCGCGGTGACACAGTTGTCGGATCAGCACAGTGGTGCAGCTGTCGGAGCAGCGCAGTGACACAGTTGTCGGATCAGCACAGTGGTGCAGCTGTCGGAGCAGCGCAGTGACACAGTTGTCGGATCAGCACAGTGGTGCAGCTGTCGGAGCAGCGTGGTGACACAGTTGTCGGATCAGCACAGTGGCACAGTTGTCGGACTAGTGAGTAGCCCCTCCGTGCCGACGTTTAGTGCTGGGGCACCGAGGAAGGGTGGACAGTTGACAGCATGGAAAACTGTGGGATTGCATTGAAAGAGTGAGCCAGTTTTGGCGGATGAGTTGCCCCGATTTGTGGGATTGTGTATGGAGCCTTGGTGGCAGGGTCTTGTTCGGTGGGGGATTGAGAGTTCTTGGGACGCCTTATTGGAGTAGGCGCCGGGTATGGAGCGTGGCATTACGGTTCCGTTGTATTGGGATCTGCTGCCTGAGGCGAGTTCTGATTGAGGCGCTTGGCGCCGGGTGTTGGAGGACAGGTCAGTCGGATGAGGCACTCCTGGTTTCTTTTTCTGGATAGTGGATTTTTGAGACCGTCAGAGCACGTAGATTCCAGCGGCCAGTGTGGCGGTAGGTTTGAATTGTTCCAGGCTCTTGGGTTCGTATCTTTCGATACGAGAGGTTTTCCCCTTCTTGGTGGGTAGTGTTTGGCTTCATTGTTTTGGGTTAGGGATAGGACGGTTACCCGGTGTTCGGGAGGTCGTATTCCCTATCTTTTGCACCTGGGGGGAGTGTCGTGGGTCCTGCCCGGTGCGGTTGAGTCCTTGGTTGTACCTGTAGGCCTGATGGTCTTGACCTTGTTGTGGGGCTTGGTTTGGTACTTAGGACGGTTAGGCTGGCTCGGTTTTCTTTTTCTTTTCGCGGCAGCTGATTATGCTGCGAGGACGGTTTTCATGGGAGCCAGGCCTGGAGGTGTGGGTGTACTTGGTTTGCTTGAGAGTATCTTCGCCTCTTTGGTTTTGACCTTGTGTGCGAGGCGGATGTCTCGTAGTGGAGTGAGTAGCCCCTTTGTGCCAATGTTTAGTGCCGAGGCGCATAGGATATGCGTGGCTGAGAGTGGATTGCGCCAGGATGCCTTCCGTCTGTTCGGACCATCTTTTGCAGGTTTTGGACTTTGGGGTGCTTCGATGGTGGAGGCAGTGTTTATGGAGCTGGCGCTGCAGTTTTTTTTGGATGGGTATCTGCTGTCAGAGGCAAGTTCTGGATAGAGGCGCTTGATACCAGATGATGGAGGATAGATCGGCCGGTAGAGACATGTTCGTTTTCTTCCAGGATGGTGGATATCCTTGTGGATGGATTATGTAAAGCTTACCCAAGGGGGATGTTACCCTGTTTGAGTGATAATGGGCATGTTTGGGGTGCAATACATGTGATTGAGGGGTGAGCTTAGTAAGGATAATTGTATAAAGAATTGCATGAATCAATTGTGCTTGGTCGTATGACGATGATATCCGGGTGGATTTTTGAGACATCGGGGGTTGGGTGGACCCCGATGACAGCAACAGCCCTTTTATCAGAATAGCGCAGCGGTAGCGTGGATTGGCTGTCTGCGAGAGACCACTTTCGGCACCTCAGTGTGAGCATGGACAGAGGTCGTGCCCCCTTTGTGATTGGTCTAGAGATTTTGGCGGGCTGAGCGACGACCACTTGCATCGAGCGGATGAATCTGTGCCGCCCGGTTGGAGGGCGCCACGGTAGTGGTTTGAGTTGTCGCAGGTGTGATTTCATCACAGCAGTCGGAGTTAGAGCAGGTTGCATTCCTGCATGGACTAGAGGTAGAGTCGTTACCGCATGCGCTTGAGGTACAGGTTACTGTTGGCATGGTGCAAGTGGGGGAGGCTTGTGGATCATGTCCAGTGTAGCAGAGGCCGTGAGTTATGCCGGCAGACATATTGGTGTTTGTGGCAGCTTGGTGTCTGACCCAGTGCTTGGGATTGGTTGGCGTAGTGCCACAGGATGTTTGACTGCTGAGATAAAGGACTTTAACTTTCTACAAGGCAGATAATGGGAGGCATTTTATTTTTGAGACTGTTTGAGCACACAGGTTACAGCGTTAGTGTGAGAGGTGCCTACGGCGACAGCGGGACTTAAGGATATCCCTATTGCTCGTGAGATCCCGGGTGTGAGACCACCTGAGCCGACGATTATGCCGCCAGAAAGGGAGATTAAGATTGTGGTTGACGTGGTTCTGGAAACCGCGCCAACTTCATAGCACCTCGTTGGATATCGCCTTTAGAGATGCGGGAGTTGATGGCATAGGTGCGGGGATCTGATGGATCGAGGGTCTGTTGGACCTAGTGCTACGTCGCTGATACACGACGGTGAGAGTCCTTTGTGACTGGAGCCCAGGCGGGTCCAGGTATTATTAAGGCCTTTCGATGGAGTTCTGCCCCGGCAGTTAATCGATTATGATGCCTGCACCAGTTTGGATTTACAGCTGAGTATTTCGCCAAGATGGCGTACAAGAGACGCTAGGGGCATTACGAGTACTGTGAAGCCAATGGAATGATTAATGCCTCGTTGCCTTTAAGATTGAGGAACTCTGTTTTCCAGTGGGACTTGAACGGATTGATAGCGGCATTCTCTTGGGATATTTTGGCTTTACCCCCCCTTCCCGAATGATTCTGAGCTTGTGGAGCATTCGTAGATGCTATGGCAAGGTCTGTGAGGAAGAAGCTTTATGCCAAGTCGTTGCGGTGCAAGTTTTAGCTTCGAGAGCATGTCTTCCTGGCTTGCCTATTCAAGCCATAGGGGCGACTGTGGAAATCCAGCCAAAATGGATGTTATTTAAGACTGGCCGAGATCGACGGTTATTGTTGGGGTGAGGAGCTTTTGGACCGGATAGTGCTAGCAGAGCCTGATGATCAGATGACGAGTTTGGTACGAGCGCCGATTTTAACCTAGTCAGTGGTGGGAGATGGATTTGTGAGTTATTGTGATACCTCCCATAGTGGCTGTAGAGCTATCATTGGATTTTGTCGAGCATCCAGTATCACCCCGATAGGGCCGCTGAGGTGGCGGATACCTGGAGCAGAAGAGCTTTGGGTTTGAGTTTGTTGATTCTCTAATTGGCGCTGTGTGAGGCCATCTTGGTGTACAGGGTTGAGTTGTGTCCTAGAGGATATCTTTTGATTGGAGGCTGCGGCTGAGCAATCCACTTGGGTGGTTGAGTTTTGAGGGCGACCGTGTGTGAACCCCTGCTTATTGGGGCCCCTTTTCTGTGCAGGTGTTGTGTGGATGTGTTTTGGGTCGCCTTGGTTGAGTTCGCTCTTGGTAATGATTTTAGAGCGTGTTGCTCGGGCTGTTCGTTCCTTTCCCCAGTCTTTTGTTGGAGTTTTTGAGGTTTTTCTGCGTCGCAGCTCAGGAGTATTATATTTTGGATCTCTCGCCCGTCAGTGACTCGTGCCTTTTGAGAGTTTAGTGTACGAGGGACGCCCGTTGCGAATTCCGGCTCGTGAGGTGAGGGAATTACGCAATCGGGCTATGCCGTTCTGGTTGTTGTTGTTGTTGTTGCTGTGGGGTAATCACGGGGAGTGATTGGTGACTTGAGAGCTGGAGACGGCGGTGCTGAGTATTGGCCCCTGGTTTTTGAGACTCCTAGGGAGTTGCTTTAGTTTCGAGGACGAAACTTTCTTTTAGTGGGGGAGGATGTGATGACCTGGATCTCCGCAGAGCTGTTGCGGTGCTTTGAGGTGGCTACTGGAGGCCTACGCAGTGTGCGGGAGGTATTTGGGGCTTTTACAGGGTGACCGGCAGCTTCTGGAGGCCTACGGGGCATGTCGGCGGTGTTCGGGCGCCAATTTGGACACGAGTGTTGGACTCCGGGCTTCAAATGGATCACGTGGGTGATCGGGGGACCCCATCGGTTGTTTAGAGGTGTGTGCGCGCAAAACGGATATTGAGATTGGGCTCGGCGCGAGATTTGGACCAAGAATACCTTTCCGGGGGCATTCGGCAATTTTTAGAGTGAGAATTTGGCGAAACGGACGTCAAAATCGGATTCAGCGCGCGAAAACGCTTCAGACGGAGTATTTACGGCATTTTTGGGCTTCGGGTTACTGTTCATGCCGGAACAGTAACTCCGGCGATCGCCGGCGGCGGCCGGCGGCGGCGGGCGGCGGCGGAAGGCGGCGGAGGCGCTCGGGCAGGCGGCGCGGGCCGCGGGCAGGCGCTGAGGGCGCGGGCAGCAGCGGCGGGGGCACGGGCAGGCGGCCGGTCCACCGCGCGGGCGTGCACCTGGGCGGTGCCACGTGGCAGGCTACTACAGGCTGGCTCACCGCACTCGGTTCATGGAATAGTTGGGTTGGCTCATGGTGTACGGTGGACCGGAGTAGACACGTGGCATTATGTGGTTGGCTGGTCCACAGCACGCGGTCCACGGAATTCTCTGGCTGGCTCAGGGTTTATGGTGCACCGGCTTGGACACGTGGCATTGTTTTATTGGTTCGGTCTACAGAGGCTCGTGCACCGGGTGCACGGAACAGTTGAGGTGGACACGTGGCGCAATCCCATTGGTCGGTCAACTGTGCACTGGGCGGCAGACTGCGCGCGGCAGCAACGGTTGGGAGGACACGTGTCGCAATCCTATAGGCTGAATTTGCTGTTTCGTGTTCGGCAGGACACAGAGGTAATTAAGTGAATTGTTTTTCTGGTTTTCTCCATTGTTTCCATCCGAGGCTCCTTCAAAGGGATTTTTCACCACCTTAGAGGCTTCATCTTCCTGTGGGATGAGAAGATGAAATCTTCATCTGAAGAGAGGAACACTCCTGTCAAGTTTGAGGAATTTAGGAGGCTCGGATTTCGAGATGTGGATTTTTCGGCGCGGCGCGACGTTGCATTCCTGGATTCTTCTTCGGCGCAGCGACAGTGTTTTAGCTCCCCGAGCTAACCAGGCAGTATTTTTCAGCGATTCTTGCGCCATCTTCTTCGTAACAGGTAGGGCTACATTTCTTATTTCTACTGGTTTTCCCTCATTCCGAGGCTTTCCTGGGTTTTCGGACCATCTTGTAACCCCATTTTCTGGGGTGGAGTTTTGGACAGCGCTGGATTGTTTTGGTGATATCTCCGCAACCGGACATCGGATTGAGGCGATTCAAAAGGGGGATTTGCATCTACACATCACAAGGAATCTCTCTGAATTTTTGTGGAAAATCGTGGAATTTCCCTGAAGGTGAGAACCCCTTTTTCCAGAACCTTGTAGCACAGTTTTTGGGTGAAAATGTTGTTCGAGGTGGTCCTCTTGTCGATTTTGGTTCTCAGCATAGAAAAATCGTGGGAAAACGTGCAGGTACTCGTTTCGACCGATTCGTCGCGTAGATCGCAGTGGTATTTTTCTGGGAATTTGTGGGCACATTTCGCAGGTAAAAATGGCTGAACAGTAAATCTGGTTTTGTGGGGACAGATTTTGGGATTAACTTGGATAGAATTGTGTGTGTGTATCGTTGGGATTTATGGGCAGTTTGCGAGGACGCGTTGGAGGAATTGGGCGCGGACTTCGCTGTCAGGACTCGTGGATTGACGCGCTCGAGGTGGGTACCGTTGTTTAACCTCCTACTTCGTGCTGTCACCTACTAGGCCTATTTGGGTTGCTCGCTATATGTCGCTAAAGAACCGGATGTAAGTTAAATGGCATGTTGATTGAGAAATGGAATTACT
>JAQOTM010000158.1:240015-284435 GCA_029168755.2 Tillandsia fasciculata | reverse complement strand
TTTCTAAAAACAAATTTGCTTTTCATTCATGGAGTATCTTTTTCTTTCATTTCTCCATGTGGTGGTAGTTTTCACACTCCTCATTGGGATGTAACTCTTTCCACATCTTTTGAGCATTTTACATTTCATTGACTCCCCCTCAATTGGCTATCAATTATTTAATATATAAGGTATTCAACCAAACCATTGATCTCGAATTCATACTCGACTAAGCAATCAAATATGATAATGACTATACCAAGAGATCATTGAGAGAGAAATTGACTTTGATCACTTAAAAGATGGTTTAATTAACGTAAATGATCATTGCAACATTGAAATATTATGACATCAAAAGCATAATAAATTTCTAAATGCATAAAAGGATGCAATTAAAGTCAATTATGATTTATGCTCAATTATGTCCTATGTACAAACATAGATAAAGAACAAAACAAAAACAAAACAAAAACAAAACCTAACCTAAGCAAAGGTTTCAAAAGAGTTTATTTCAAGGAAAGCATGCCAATTGCTTTACGCAAGTGAATAAAACGTTTTTGATCCAAAGGTTTTGTTAAGATATCAGCTAATTGATCCTCAGTTGAAATATATGACAGTTGAAGAATGTTTGATTCAACTAGCTCTCTAAGAAAATGATATCTAAGTTCAATATGTTTTGTTCTAGAGTGCAACACAGGGTTTTTAGAAATGTTAATAGCACTAGTGTTGTCACATAAAATGGTTACCGAAGATGTTGAAATCCGGAAATCGCTCAACACGCTTTTCATCCAAATCAATTGGGTTGAACAACTTCCTGCAGAAATGTACTCCGCTTCGGCAGTCGAGAGTGCTATGCAGTTCTGCTTTTTACTGTGCCATGCAACAAGGCAGTGGCCAAGATAGAAGCATGCACCACTCGTGCTTTTCCGGTCATCCACCGATCCAGCCCAATCGGCATCTGAGTATCCAACAATATCCAAAGTCGTTCCCATAGGATACCAAATTCCGAAATTGATTGTACCTTTGATATACGGATGATCCGTTTCACCGCTTTCAGGTGAACCTCCTTCGGTGCTGATTGATATCTCGCACAAATCCCAACACTGAAGGATATATCCGGGCGACTAGCCGTGAGATATAGTAGACTTCCAATCATACTGCGATACAGTTTCTCGTCTACATTCTCACTTTGTGATTCACTTCCAAGTCCCTTATGGCTAGTTCCCATTGGAGTCGGAAAATCCTTAGAATTTTCAAGATCAAACTTTTTGACCAACTCCAGTGCATACTTGGATTGACACAAGTGAATTCCTTCATCGTTTTGTTTAACTTGTAATCCAAGAAAATAATTCATTCGCCCATCATGGACATCTCAAATTCGCTTTCCATGGTCTCCGCGAATTTAGAAGCATCATTATCTCTTGTTGCTCCAAAAACAATGTCATCGACATAGATTTGAGCAACTATGAAATTGTTTTGATAATGCTTCACAAAGAGAGTCCTGTCAGCTCCCCCTCGAGTGTAGCCCTTTTCCAAAAGGTGCTTTGTCAACCTTTCGTACCATGCTCGCGGTGCTTGTTTCAGACCGTAAAGAGCCTTTTTCAGACGAAAAACATGGTTAGGTAGTTTATGATCCACAAAACCTTTCGGTTGAGCTACATAAACTTCCTCATTTAAAAACCATTTAAAAAGGCGCTCTTAACGTCCATTTGAAATAATCTGATTTTAAAATGACAAGCGATCGCAAACAATATACGAATGGACTCGAGTCTAGCTACAGGGGCGAAGGTTTCATCAAAGTCTATACCTTCTACTTGAGAATAGCCTTGAGCAACTAACCTTGCTTTGTTCCTGATGATAGTACCTTCTTCGTTTTTCTTGTTCTTGAAGATCCATTTGGTACCTATCACATTGTGTTGCTTCGGAGGCTTCGTCAATTCCCAGACTTTGTTTCGCTCGAATTGATGGAGCTCTTCCTGCATTGCTTTAATCCAGTAATCATCTTGGAGAGCTTCATCAACATTCTTTGGTTCGATTTGAGATACATAGCATGCAAATCCGCAAACCAATTGTCTCCGTGTTCTAACTCCTTCTTGTGGATCTCCAATTATGTTCGATTCAGGGTGATCCTTGGAGATGCGTAACGTTTGAGGTAGAGGAGTAGGCGGAGGTACACGAGATGATTCCTGCACATCAGATAAGCTTGAAGAACCGTTAGATGCATCAACATTATTATCGAAAGAATTGTTAGAAGAAGATGCATTAGCAGGTGTATCATCATCAAGAGAGATATCGAGGGTAGATTTTTCAGATTCAAAATGAAAAGCTTCATCTACCTTAACATTTATCGATTCTACGATCGTCTTAGATTCTAAGTTAAAAACTCGATATGCTCTACTGTTTGTAGAATAACCTAAGAAAATCCCTTCGTCACTTCGAGAGTCAAATTTTCCAAGATTTTCGCGATCACGTAAAATAAAACACCGACTCCCAAAGATGCGAAAATATTTGATGTTAGGTTTTCTACAAAACCATAGTTCATATGGTGTATTCAAAGTCCCCGGGCGCAAATACACTCGATTGATAACATAGACAGCAGTGTTCACCGCTTCAGCCCAAAAATATAAAGGAAGGTTCCGGCTATGAAGCATAACACGTGCCATCTCCTGTACGACCCTGTTTTTGCGCTCGACTACACCATTTTGTTGAGGTGTGTAAGGTGCGGAGAATTCATGTTTAATGCCGTTAGAAGTGCAAAAATCAATGAATTTGGAATTTATGAATTCCCCACCTCTATCACTCCTAACTCGAGTAATCCTTTCATTCTTTTCAATCATAATACGATTGCAGATTTCGAGAAAAGAATCAAAGTATCAGCTTTTTCTTTTAGAAAGGCTACCCAAGTATATCTAGAAAAGTCATCAACCAACAAGAAAATATACCATTTACCTCCCAGAGATGGTTGACGAGTTGGCCCCATTAAGTCCATATGCAAAAGTTCCAAAGGCCGTTTTGTACCTATGTGGTTCAAATTCTTGTGTGCAGTCCTAGACTGTTTTCCCTTTTGGCAACCGCCACACACAAGGTTTTGTTCAAAAGAAAGTTTCGGAACCCCCTTGACCACATCTTTATTTGAAATTCTAGCAAGTTCCTTAAAGTTTATGTGACCTAGCCTTTCATGCCAAAGTGTTTCATTTTTCAAAGATGCTAGGTTACATTTTTCAGAAATCTTAGAAGGAACTACATAACAGTTGTTTTCTGATCTAACCCCCTTTAAAAAGAAAGCATGGTTCAGTCAGTTACAGTGCATTTATCAGATGAAAAATTAACTGAATAACCATTATCACACAGTTGACTTATGCTTATGAGGTTAGTCTTAAGGCCATGAACAAATAATACATTATCTAGAACCGGGCCATCTGGAATAGCTACCGTTCCCTTTCCAACAATTTTGGAAGACCGACCATCTCCGAAAACAACAAGTCCTCCGGAGTTTTTCTCAAATGTTTGAAAACAGTTTTTATCGCCGGTCATATGACGGGAACACCCGCTATCCAGGTACCAAGACGAACTATCATATGCATGCAAGGAAACATTGGTAGCAAGACAGGGAAAGATTTCACCTTTGCGCACCCAAACCTTTTTGGAGTGCGTCGGTAATGGTCGTGAAGTTGATTTCCTAGGTGAGAGCGTCTTGCTTGAAGAATTGCTGCTCCTTGATGATGTCGTCTTGAGCGGTGTACTACCAAGGCTCTTTTCCGTCAATTTGATTGGAGTTGTTTCCCGAGGAATAGCCCTTTTGGTAGTTGTTGCAAGATGTTCTTGAGGTGTGCGTTTGGCTCCAGTCTTGCAGTTTCTTCTTATGTGCCCTGAAATGCCACAACGAAAACATACCTTGGATCTTGTCGATTCCGAAGAAGATGTAGTAGGTTCGTTGTCGTTGCTTGTCGTGAACACCGGTGTCGGAGGAGGAGATACCGACGGAGGCACAAATACCGTACCACTCGAACTTGGAATGTCTCCAGTTTGAGTGTATCCGAGGCCGAACTTGTTTCTTTGACCGAGACCAAGAAGTCTGTCCAACTTACTCCTTCCAGAAGAAAATCTCTGTAAGTCATCCTTTAGTTGGCGTATGGTCTCCGTCATTTCCAATTTTTCCTGTCGGCCTCGCCGTTGAGCTTCAAGAAGTAATTCGCTTTGTTCACCATATCTATATAACTCTTCTCGAAATGCTCATTGGACTCTTGAAGGGAAACATTTGTCTTAATCAGATTGTCCCTTTCCACTTCAAGATCGGTTGAGATAGAGGTTACTCTTTTTACTTCATCTTCAAGATCCTGTAATCTCTCTTTCAACCCCTTGTTTTGTTAGCCAGTTTCTTTGAATCCCTCAAAAGCTTATGGTAGGCTAAAGCAAAATCTTCACCTTCCGAATTATCTGATTCATCGTCCGTTGCAATCTTTTCCACAGTGGAGTTGGACAATGACTCGGATGTACTTGCCATTAAGCACATGAAGGGAGAAGATGTAGTGGACGCGTGGAAAGCTGTCGCGTTGTCTTCTTCATCACTTGACGATGACTCATTTGACGTGGAGTTGTCATCCCAAGTAACTACTTGCATCGCCTTCTTCTTTGCCGGATTCTTGTTGGGACATTCCGTTGCTATGTGGCCGTAGCCTCGACATTTGAAACACTGAACTTGTCCCTCAGAACTTTTCTTATCCTTTGAGAAGTTCTCTTGCTTCTTGACTTGTAACTTGAAGGACCCTTGCCTTTCTTCGACTTTCCGAAGGATTGAGTTTTGCTTGAATTTCCCCTTCGAAAGTTGCGGCGAAACTTCCTTGTCAAGAGAGCGAGCTGCTTCTCAAAGTCCTCCATAGAAATGTTCTCGTCGTCGTCCGAGGAGGATGAATCCGCGTCTTCTTCTTTAGTTGATTTCAATGCGTAACCTGAAGACTTAGAAGAGGATGCCTTTCCAGAAGAATAGTTAGTAGGAAAAGTCATTTCATAAGTTTGTAAAGCACCTACTAATTCTTCTACACGCATTTCGTCCGGGTGTTTAATTGTTTCAATGGCTGCAACCTTCGGGCGAAATCGTTCAGGAAGAGTTCTTAGAATTTTTCTTACAACTTTAAATTCTGGAATCTTCTCTCCCAAGTTAGCACATGAGTTCACGATGTCTTGCAATCGTGTGTAATAGTCAGTGAAGGATTCATTCTCTGCCATAGAGATAGAGTCAAACTTGCTCGTGAGCATTTGCAGTTTCTGAATCTTCACTAAGTTAGTTCCCTCATGCGTAACTTGAAGAACATCCCAGATTTCTTTCGCAGTCTCACATGCCGAGACGCGAGAGAACTCAGTTTGTGACAAAGCATTAAATAGAGCATTAATCCCTTTGCCATTGTAAGAAGATAAGTCTATCTCTTCCTTGGTCCATTTCGACCTAGGTTTTAAGGTGCGAACATCATCTAAAAATTCAGTTGGATTAGACCATCCTAATTCAATTGATTGCCACACCCTTTCGTCGATGGAAATTAAGAAAGCTTTCATCCGTACTTTCCAGTACGCATAATTTGTTCCATCAAAGAAAGGGGGTCGATTGATGTTTCCACCTTCAACCATTGTTTACAACCCTATTCCCGCTCTGATACCACTTGTTGGGTTTAGGTTAATAAGGATCTAAATAGGGGAAAAAACACCTAGAGGGGGGTGAATAGGTGTAAACAATAAACACTCAAAAAATCATTGCGCGATAAAACCCAATGCGGAAAAATAAAAGAACACACAAGATTTTTACGTGGAAAAACTCCAAACCGGAGTAAAAAACCACGGGACCGATAACACGGCGAAATCCACTAGAATTAACACACGTACAAGGTGATATAACGTACTCACAGACGACTCAACCTTTTACCATACGCTCCTAGTAGATCTTCCCGCTCGCTCCACGACGCTTCTCGAATCCACGATCCGCGCCCAACGCTGAATCCACAGCGTCCAACGTCGAGTCCACGACGTCCAACCGAATCCACGGTCTTCACCCAATGGCACGCTTCGAATCCACGAACGTACCTCGCTCCGAATCCACGAGAGCGGTAACACCTTGAATCCACAAGGCCACGCGAGTCCACGCGCCGATTTTGGGGTAAATCGTTGTTTGTTTGGGTGGTGATGATCCGCCGAATACTTAGATCAAGAGTAGATCGGAAATACCATCTAAGTATTCATTAGTTTGATTCAACTCAAGATGTGAGTATGAAAACCTAGAATCAAACTAATCAATATAGATGAAGAAACATAGAATATTTCTATTGATTTCCTTTCTTCTCTATATGTGGATCTAAGGCCGTATAAAATGATATGTGAAAATGACGGCTCTATTTGGATTCACCCTAGAAAAATGACCATAGGGTTTATTTATAGGTTAGAAACCCTAGGAAGAATATTCGGATCAAAAACAAACTTTTCTGGAAAGTTTTACCGACGGCGATCCGGATTGTATAAGCCACGATCCGGATCGCAGACGCACAGAATGCAGTTTCCAGAAAATCACCTGTTCGGGATCCGGATCATAATCCACGATCCGGATCGTTCATACATTTTCACAAAACATCCCATTCGGGATCCGGATTGTACAAGCTGTGATCCGGATTGCAGCAATGTATGAACGAACACCTTTCGGGATCCGGATTGAAAGTCCACGATCCGGATCCTGAACATGTCCCATGTCCAGTTTTTGATGAATAAGCAGTTAAAACCTCTTCCAGGTGTTTCTACACTATAAGAAGTATTCGGATCATCAAAATTATTTAGTTAAACGTACCTGATCCTTTTGAATTCTTCTTTCTTGAGATTGAGGTATACGATCCGAAGTTTCTTCATCTTCAATCTTCAAGACTTAATACAATCACGAAATACGCCAACTCAAATTCCGTAACAGCACTGTCCAAAACTCCGCCAAAGAAAAGGGTCAAAAGAAAGCTCAGAAACTCCAAGATAGATTCGAAAAGAGGGGGAGCTCAAACACAACAGTCGTAGCCCTACCTATCGTGAAGCCAATGGCGCAAGAATCGCCGGAAACGAATGTCGGAGTAAGCCGGGGGAGCTCGTGCACCGAAACGCGACCGAGAAGAACACCGAAGAGAAATCGTCGCACTGCGCCGTAAAATCGAAAACCTCGAAGTGCATGCTACCAAAAATCCCAGAAATCCATCAAAGTGGAGAAGAGGAAGGGGAGGAACTTTGCTGTAGAAGCCGCGCGGAGAAGGGCCTCTGAAAATCCAGAAACCGAGCAACGGAGGGGGAGGAATGCCTATTTATAGGCTGAAGAAACAATTCAGGAAATGACCGGGGTGTCCCCGTTTCGGGCGCCCGAATCATTCGGGCGCCTGAATCATTCGGGCGCCAACAGTGCACCCGAAATCCCCCCTTGCGATGCGTCCGAATCGCTCAGGTGACGCCACATCATCGCCGCACAGCAAATAGCCAAACCGCCACTCACCTAACGACGCATGGCCCGCCGTGGTGCTGCCGCGTGGCGTCCACCCAGTCAACGCGCACCTGCCGCGCCCACGTGCGCGCGCCAGTGCCGCCTGCGACCCCTGCCAGGCACGCGCCCCGAGGCCGCCCCTACCTGCTCCGTGGTCCCAGTCCACTGCACCGACCAATCCTACGCAGCCACGTGTCCCAAGGTAAACAAATAGGAAGACGACACGTGGCACGCCGCCCCGTGCACCGCGCACCTGCCTGCGCGCCCGCATGCCTGCTCGCGCCCACTCCGGCGCCTGCCCGTGCCCGCGCCGCCACGCTCCTCCGCCGCCGCTGCCCGCCGCCGCCGGAACAGTGCCAAGTGCCTCGAATTCGTGCGTGGCGTCCGGGCTCCGAAAAATACGAATAAGTCCGTTTTCATCGTTTCGCGCGCGCTGAATCCTAATCCGCTGTCCGTTTTGCCAAATTCCATTTCTAAAAATTGCCGAAGGCATCCGGAAAAGTGTTCTTTTGTCCAAACTTCGCGCCGAGTCTAATTTTGATATCCGTTTCGCGTGAAATCACTTCTAAACATCCGACGGGTCAACCAATTACCCACGTAATCCATTTAACACCCGGAGTCCATCACTTATGTCCAATTGGTGCACCAACACCGCCGACACGCCACATAGGCCTCCAGAAGCTGCTGGTCCAACAGTAATTCTTACGTGGGAATTTTGGGTCCTCACATCTTTCCCCACTAAAAGAAAGTTTCATCCTCGAAACTAACATAACTCAAATCAACCAGGAGTCACAAATACCACGGGTAGGTATCCATCAATAACGTTTCGAGCTCCCGAAACACCGCTAACTCCCCGTGATCACTCCTCAACAGCAACAACAACCACAACCCGCACGGCCTGGCCCGATTGCGCAATCCTCTCATCTCACGAGCCAGAATTCGCAACAAGCGTCCCTCGGACTCCAAACACTCACAGATCTCAAATAGGACGAGTAACTCACGGGCGAGGAATCCAAAAATATCACACTCCTGAGCTGAGACGTAGAAAAACCTCAGGGACTCCAACCAAAGCTGGGGGAAAAGAGAAGAATAACCAGTGCAGCACGCACCAAACCACATCCTGTGTCAACTCAACTAAGGCAACCCGATGCATACACACACTATTATCCAATAAGGAAAAGAGCCCTAACAAAGAGGGGTCCTCACTCAGTCACTCCCGAATCCTGTCCGTCCGAGTGGACTATTCAGCCGCGGTCTACCATCCAAAGGAACCCTCAGGGACACAACCACAAGCCATGTTTGCCTCAACAGTCCACACAGCGCCAGCTGTGGAATCATCAAACTCAACCCCAAAAGCTCTCCTATTTCAGGTATCCGCCACCACAGTGGCCTTGTCGGGGTGATCCAGAATGCTCAACAATAAACCAACGATAACTCCACAGTCACAATGGGAGGCATCACTAAAACTCGCAGATCCCTCTCCCCAACTCTGATAATACAATAATTGGCACTGGTATCAGTCTCATTATCCATTAGCCATGCTCTCCTGGCACTGCCAAGTCCAAGAAGCTCCTCACCTCGACAATAATTGTCGATCTCGGCCAATTCCCAAATAGTATTCATATTGGCCGGATTTCCACCGCCGCCACTACGGCTCGAACAAGGTGACCCAAGAAGGTATGCTCACGAAGCTAAAACTTGTATCTCAATAACTTGGCATACAACTTCATCCACACAGGCATGGTAGCACATCCACAAGTGCTCCTCGTGCTCCAAGTCGCTCTGGGAGTAAATCAAAATATCCCTGGAGAATCTTGCCACCAATCCAATCAAGTACAGCTGAAGCACAATTCCTCAAATCATAAGAGTGGCAGGGCATTAATCAATCCAATTGGCCTCACCACGAGCTCATAATGCCCCCACGAGGTCTTGAATGCCGTCTAGGCAAAGTCCTCGGCTATCTGATTCCAAGTAGGTACACGCATCACCACAGTAACTGCCGGAGTAGAACTCCACCAAAAGGTCCTAAATAATATCCGAACCTGCCTGTGCTCAAGTCACAACGAACCCCCATCGTCGTGTATCAACGACGTGGCACTAGGTCGAACAGACCCTCGATCCATCAGATCCCTGCACCTGTGCCATTAACTCTCCCAGCTCTACAGATGATATCCATGAGGTGCTATTGAGGTTGGCGCGGTTCCCAGAACCGCGTCAATCGCAATCTCAATCTCCCTATCTGGCGGCATAATCATCGGCTCGAGTGGACTCACACGCGGGATCTCACGGGCAACAGGGATATCCTTGAGTCCCGGTGCTGCCGTAAGCACCTCTCACACTGTCGCTATAACCTGTGTGCTCTAACAATCTCGACAACCAAGCCTCCTCTCGTCTGCCTTGCAGAAGGTCAAAATCCTCTCTTTCCGCAGCCAAACATCCTGTGGCACTGTGCCAACCAATCCCAAGCACTGGGTCAAAACACCGAACTGCCACAATTACCAATAAGTCTGCCGGTATAACTCACGGTTTCAGCTGCACTGGGCATGCTCCACAAGCCTCCTCCACATGCACAACAGCAACAAAACCTGTACCTCAAATGCATGTGTTAACGACTCTACCTCTAGTCCATGCAGGAAAGCAAAATGCTCCAACTCCGACTGCTGTGATGAAATCACACCTGCAGCAACTCGATCCACTGCCGTGGCGCCCTCCAACCGGGCGGCACAAACTCGTCCGCTCGACAAAAAGGGGGGGGGGAGGGGGGGTCGTCGCTCTATCTGCCTAAAAATCTAAACCAATCACAAAGGGAGAACGACCTCAGTCTCTGCTCCCACTAAGGCGACGAATACGGTCCTCCGCTGATAACCAATCCATGCTACCGCCGCGCCACTCTGATGTAGATGCTGATGCTGCCATCGGGGTCCACCCGATCTCTGGCATCTCGAAAATTCGCTATCAGGAAAAGAGATCATAAATGTCTTTGCCGGCCGATCTATCCTCCATCACCCGGCGCCAAGCACCAATATCCAGAACTCGCCTCTGGCGGCAGATCCCTATCCAAAGGAACTGCAGCGCCACGCTCCATACACAACGCCTACAACATCGAGGCATCAATAATCCATAACGGAGGGACCAACTAAACTGAAATGTATCCTGGCGCAATCCACTCCCAGCCACACATATCCTATGCGCCTCGTCCCTCGAACCTGGAGCGCGCAGTTAAGCAACTGCGTAAACTCTTTAGCACAAGGAGGCTCTCAATTGATCACTCCATCACCACCAACCACGATTCTGCCTCTAAAGGCTCGAAGCTCAATCCTATGAATCGGGGTGGTTCAAGTGTCAAAACTGGTTCGATAGATCGGTCACGTCCCCCCAGCTCACCAGCTGTCAACTATCCACCCTGCCTCGGTGCCTTGGCACTAAACATTGGCACAGAGGGGGTTACTCACTGCTCCGACAACTGTGTCACCAAAACCAGCTGCTCACTTCGCTGCTGATATGCCTCTGACGATCCTGTCATCTGGGTCCGGAGCTCTCTGACCTCAATCCGGGTATCCGGCCCAAAACCAACAGCTCAAGCTCAACTGCTATGACAGGATGCACACGGGTCAAAACCCAGCGTCAGGGAGACACAGCTCACCACGACGAAACAGCAAAACAGCACACAACAACGCTCGACCCAATCCAGCGAAAATCTAAAGCATGTCACCCGTTCCACAGCATTATGTTGTCTGCAGCCAACATAATTACGTAGAAGAATAAACATGCCAATCACTCATCCCGTCCCTTAGGGGAGGTATAAAACTCAATCAGGACTCTCGCTATAAATCACGACTCTCACGAAGTCAACCAAGGGTCAAACCATAAGCCTAGGGTTTCTAAGTCCACCATGACCTACAACCTAGGCTGTGATACCACTCTAATCTGTCACGCCCCGGGGTCGAAACTGCGACCCGGGCTCGCCAACAGATCCGCCGCCTATGCAAAACCCGCACAGGCGAAGCGTCCAACCTGCAAGAAAGGGTACTACAACTAATAGATATCAGAGCTATAAATAAAAATCTGCTGTAAAACTAAAATCAACCACTATACAACTGAAAATAATACAATAATGTCCATCTCCCAAAAATGATAATCATACAATATCCTCAGATACAAAACTCAGAACTCAACAGGGAGGTATCTCCAATAAATACATCAGTGTACAGGCTCTCAATACATAAGATATCCTCGCTACATCAGTCTCTCAAAAGAGGAAAATAAAAATAACTAATCTACTGAAGATCACCTCTAAAGGGGTACCGCTACTCTCCAACGACGGGTAGGGATCTAGCTCGTGACTCCCTCGCCTCGATCAACAACCGCAGAGTCAGCAACACCCACTATGTCACGCCCCGGGGTCGAAACTGCGACCCGGGCTCGCCAACAGATCCGCCACCTATGCCAAACTCCGCATAGGCGAAGCGTCCTACCTGCAAGAAAAGTACAACAGCTAACAGATATCAGAGCTATAAATAAAAATCTGTTGTAAAACTAAAATCAACCACTGTACAACTGGAAATAATACAATAATGTCCATCTCCCAAAATGATAATCATACAATATCCTCAGATACAATAATCCAAAACTCAGCAGGGAGGTATCTCCAATAAAATACATCAGTGTACAGGCTCTCGATACATAACATATCCTCACTACATCAGTCTCTCAAAAGAGGAAATAAAATAACTAATCTACTGAAGATCTCCTCTGAAGGGGTACCGCTACTCTCCAACGACGGGTAGGGATCTAGCTCGCAACTCCCTCGCTTCGATCAACAACCGCAGAATCAGCAACAACCGCTAAGACTCTGCAAAACAAAGGAGAGAAAAGAAAGGGAGGGGGAAAACCCCCAACGAGTGTGAGAACTACACCAAAAAAGGAGTTCTCAGTGGGTACTGCCACCAGGCCCGACGATCTGCCCACTAAGTCCACTAGAGGCATAAGATAACCAAAGCAGTAAAGACTGAAATAAGAAAGCTAGAGACTCTCAACAGCTACCATGCCTCTATCTAAATGCTCAAAGGGGGAAACTTTGATAAAGATATACAACACTCGCACACGAGGTGCTCAATCGACCCAATCGAGCTGACTGCCACATCGGGTCTAGTCAAACCTGCGCCCACCTACAACCACTTCCCGCTGACGGGCAGGAACTACGTAGGGTGTCCAAATGGACTAACTCGCTATCGAGTAGTGGCTCATGCAGGCTATAGTCGGAATCCACGCTCTCTCTAAGAACGGATAGACTCAAGATGCTCAACCTCTCACACAACGGTCAAAGTACTCACAACGACACGGGACCACTGTCAAACCAAACGGCTCCCAACAACACTAGCACTGGTCTAAACACAGCTACTAGACTCCACTCAGTCCCCCTGACACGAGTGCAACAATAAAGTAATTACCTGTAATAACCCAATCTTGTGCCACCAGTAAAACTGGTACCGCCTGCTGTGCCTTGCCTGTATCGGGTATGCTGGCCGATGCATAACACCGATGAAAAGAAGGAGTCTCAAGGACTCAAAGTATGTATAACGCACACTCCGAAGTGGCACTCGAGAGGAGCGACCCACACGAGTAAAATATCTTAGTAACCAGTAACATAAGTATAAATCAGCAGGACTGGATCATGACTCTGATCAAAGTGGGAAAGCCCAACCACTAAAGAAAGCCTCGGTCCTCAATCAGATGCAAAAGTACTCAAATAGTGGAAAATTCTGTCCACTAGAGAAATTTGATACCCAATCTGATGCATAAATAAATATCCGATCAACCGCCCAATATCTGCGGTTGCCGCAATACCCTGCCGTCTATAATCAAGTCCTATAACCGACCTCCGGTCAACCGCCCAAAGTCCGCGGTCACCGCAAAACCCTGCCAACCGCAATCCAGTACATCACGTCCCTGACACCAATGTCCCGGCTACACTACCCCAGACCCCTGCTCGCACCCGAGCAACACAGACCGCCTGACTAACAAAGAAGGAGAAAAGGATAACATGATTTCTCCTAAGTCAAGTTCCAATAAGTAGTGTAGCAGTAAAAGATGGCCTAACTATATGTCCATACAAGCATGCATTGTTCTCAAGAAAGATAGAAGAAAGTAAACCACATGCCAAAATCATCAATGCCTACACCTGTCCATAATCCTCGATCCATAATAACTCCTCAGAGTAAAATCCGCACATAGCTACATAATCCTGCCCCATCGCATAAACCAATCGCATAAACGGCTATGTGCTAACATGGCATGCTACATAATCACATAGGGTAACATTATCCTAGGTAAGCGTACACTAATCATCAACATAGATATTATTCTTGCAATTAATCATACAATTATCATTATCAAGCTTACCTACCTCTCAATCACAAACCATGTACCCTAGATATGCATGCATTCTAACATAGAGAATTAGAGAACCGTCCACCGGTTTTGGAAACAAAGCACCCACTTGAAGCGCTTTCCGCAGGCAAAGCCGAAGTCGGTGAAGAGTGTAGACGCTCACAATCCAAAATCTGCCTAAACTGCACCCTTGGTACAAGTCGCGCAAGCCTCGGATCCAAACAGCTGAAAATACTCGAAAACCATTATCTCCAGTTCCAACAAGTTCAGAAACACTCGCGAACCTTCCTGGGCACAACAATAAGGTCCAAGGTTACACTTTTATTTCAAAATATCCAAGTACATACAAATCTGTTGGAACAGTTCCAAAGATGCGGATTTTTCACCTGCAGCAAGAACTCTGAAAAATCCAACAAAAATACAGTCGCGATCGTCGCGTCGAGCCTTTCGAAACGAGTACATGCACGTCAAAATCCGAGTCCCGGAGGCCGAGTTACAAATTCCACAACGCGGTGAGCATGAAACTCCACAACATATACAACTGTATCACATTGCACAGAAGAAAGGGAAAAGTATACCTTCGGGCAAACTTCAGAAAAATCCCAGAAAAATACGGTGATGATCCTTGCGACGCGTAGATGCAAAAAGTGTACAGGCACGTCTCAATCCGATGTCCGAATGCGGAGATATCGCCAAGAAACTGAGCCGCTGTCCAAGACTCAATCACAGCAAAAGGGGTCATAAAAAGCTCGGAAAAACTCCTAGAAAAGCATGAAACGTGGGGAAGCTGGAAATACCAACAGCGTAGCCCTGTCTATCGCCAATCCAACGGCGTAAGAATCGCCTAAAACGAAGGTCGGAGTGAGCCGGGGGAGTCCTCGCACCGAAACGCGACGAAGGGGGGCCACAAATGAACGAGCGTCGCGCCGCGCCGCAAAAATGAAACCTCGAATTACGTGCCACGAAAAAATTCGGGAATCTACAGGTGGAACCAGCTCTGAAAGAGGAGAAATCTTTGTGAAGGTCGCACTGGAAGAAGCCGAGCAGAGAAAGAGCTACCAGCCATTGTTCTCGGCCTATTTATAGGCTAGGAAAAACAAATTCAGAAATTACGATTTTGTCCCAACTTCTGGGCGCCCGAATGATTCGGGCTGCTACAGTGTTGGGCCCGGCCCAACACTGTTCACGCCCGAATCACCCAGAGGCCGCCACGTCACCACCCGAACAACGGACAGCCATACCGGCCACCCACTGCTCGACGCGTGGCGCGTTGAGGTGTCGACACGTGGAGCGCACTCGGTCAACGCGCCGCTGCCGCGCCCACGTGCGCGCTGCCAGCGCCGCCTGCGCCCCCTGGCAGGCACGTGCCCCGAGGCAGCCTCTGCCTACACCGTGGACCGAGCGCACGACACCGCAACAACCACATGCTGCCACGTGTCCACCCTCTGGTCCACCGTACACCCGCGCTTTTCCCGTGGACCGCGCCTGCTGCGCCAGCCAACCGGGAGCCGCCACGTGTCCCGCGCCCGTGTGCACGCTTCCGCGGTGGACCGAGTGGCTGCGCCTCAGCCCGCTGCCGCGCTCTGTCGCTTGCCGCCGCCGCCGCCGACGCCACTCCGGCCACCGAAACAGTGCTCCAACACCTCGAAATCCGTGCGCGGCGTCCGGGCTCCGAAAAATACAAGTGAATAGTCCATTTTCATCGTTTTCGCGCGCTGAATCCAAATCCGAAGTCTGTTTTGCCAAATTCCAACTCTAAAAATTGCCAAAGGCATCCGGAAAGGTGATCTTTTGTCCAAACTTCGCGCTGAGCCCAATTTTAATATCCGTTTCGCGCGGAACCACTTCTAAACATCCGACGGGGTCCTCTGACTACTCTCGTGATCCATTATAAGCCCGAAGTCCATCACTTGTGTCCAACTTGTGCACAAACACCACCGACACACCTCGTAGACCTCCAGAAGCTGTAGATGTAACCGTAATCCATAAGTGAGAATTTTGGGTCCTCACATCCTCCCCCACTAAAAGAAAGTTTCGTCCTCGAAACTAACACAACTCAAACAGGAGTCTCAAAATCAAGTGTAGGGACTCAAAATCGCCGTCTCTAGCTCTTAAGTCACCACTCACTGTCACGCCCCGGGTGTAAACCAGAACCCGGGCCCGTCTACAGATCCGCCGTGTATACGGTATTTCCCGCATACACGAAGCGTCGGTAACCTGCTCAGATATAAGAGATAATGAATAAACGAGCATAAGAATCAGAGCTGAACTAAAACTACTGTATCTCAGACAAAAGCTGGAAGTAAATAAAGTACAAATGTAAAATAAATACAAATATCTCTCCCAGCTCACCACAAATATACAACCAGCTGGCAAAAGCCAGACCCAGAAAGAAATACAAAAGAACTGTTTGAGAAAATCGGGTACACCAAAAACTCCAGCTAACAACACTCGGGTGGCTCTCTATCTAGTCCGCAACCCTCTTACCTCGATCAGCTGCTGACGGCCCAGCAACTCTCGCAGAGGACTCTGCAAAACAAAGGGAGAAAAGCAAAGAAAAGACAATGGGGGTAAGAACTACTATAAAAACAGTAGCCTCGCCTAGTGGGTAAAGCCTCAACTCAGACATGCCCACCAGGTCAACCAGAGGCAAAAAGAGAAGAAAGAGGGTGGAAGCTAAGTATAACAGCTGATAAAAGTGCTACCACTAATATGCCTCTACATGCAGAGTCAGGATATAAAACTATAAGAATGCATCTGTACATGTGCCTGATCGAACAACCCAATCTAACCACCAGTAAAAACTGGCACTGCCTGCTCTGCTGTCGAACTCAAGATCACGTCAGCGGAATCTGCACACATGGCTTGAATCCGCGGGATCGGCACACATGGCTCGTCATCTGGGGTTGGTCGCTTCCTGTCGGAACTCCGTCTAGCTACCACCTGATCTCCTCTCTCAACCCACTGTGCATGCTCTGCGGCCGCCTCAAGGGTCTGAAACCTCTGGGCGTGCACTAATGTGTAAATCTCTGGACGGAGGCCTGCCTCGAACAACTCCACCTGGTGCAGACCATCACGAGCGACGAAAGGCACACAGTTGAGCAACTCCATGAACTCCTGAAAATAAGCCTGAGCCAATCGGTCGCCCTGCTGAAGGTTCTTCAAATCATCCTCCAATTTTCTCTTCACGCTAGTCGAGAAGTAGGTATCCAATACCATCCGTCGAAACTCATCCCACGGTAGCTGTCGGGTAATCCGGAACTCTAGTGGCTTTACCCGTTGCCACCAAGCATCTGCATCACCATCCAAACAGTGCACCGCCATGTGCACTCGATACCTCGGATCGATGAAAAAGTCCCGGAAAAGCTTCTCCATCGCAAAAAGCCATCTCCCAACGTCCTAGGGCTGTGCATCCCGCCTTGAAAATCTAGGCGGTCCTCGCTGAACAAACTTGGTGAGTTTGTCGGCGATGTCCTGCTCCTCCTCCGCAGTCAATGGTTGGATAACTCCTGGAGCCCCACTACTAGATGATGGCACCGTTGGCACAGAAGGTACAACTGGGGGCACAGGGGCCTCAGGAACAGCCGGGGGTGGTGCCTCTCTCTGGGCGAAAGTCAAAAGACATCCCCCTATTTCTGTAACTTTATGTTGTCTGCAGCCAACTTAATTGTTCAACAGAAATAGACTATGTCGATCCCTCTTCACTCACAGGAAGAGTCAACTAAATAAATCACAGACTTTCGCAAAATATCACGCCACTCACGCCCTATCATCCTAGGGTCTGCCCAAAAGCCTAGGATTTCCTAAGTCCCAACTGACCTATCCCTAAGCTTTGATACCAACTTAATCTGTCACGCCCGGGTGTAAACCAGAACCCGGGCCCGTCTACAGATCCGCCGTGTATACGGTATTTCCCGCATACACGAAGCGTCGATAACCTGCTCAGATATAAGAGATAATGAATAAAGGAGCATAAGAATCAGAGCTGAACTAAAACTACTGTATCTCAGACAAAAGCTGGAAGTAAATAAAGTACAAATGTAAAATAAATACAAATATCTCTCCCAGCTCACCACAAATATACAACCAGCTGGCAAAAGCCAGACCCAAAAAGAAATACAAAAGAACTGTCTGAGAAAACCGGGTACACCAAAAACTCCAGCTAACAACACTCGGGTGGCTCTCTATCTAGTCCGCAACCCTCTTACCTCGATCAGCTGCTGACGGCCCAGCAACTCCCGTAGAGGACTCTGCAAAACAAAGGGAGAAAAGCAAAGAAAAGACAATGGGGGTAAGAACAACTATAAAAATAGTAGCCTCCCCTAGTTGGTAAAGCCTCAACTCAGACATGCCCACCAGGTCAACCAGAGGCAAAAAGAGAAGAAAGAGGGTAGAAGCTAAGTATAACAGCTGATAAAAGTGCTACCACTAATATGCCTCTACATACAGAGTCAGGATATAAAACTATAAGAATGCATCTGTACATGTGCCTGACCGAATAACCCAATCTAACCACTAGTAAAAACTGGCACTGCCTGCTCTGCTGTCGAACTCAAGATCACAGCAGCGGAATCTACACACATGGCTCGAATCCGTGGGATCGGCACACATGGCTCGCATCCCAAAATAAGTATCTGACCGGCACACATGGCTCGGTCAAAAGTCCACCTCCGGAGTGGCACTCGAGGGGAGCGACCCACACAAGTAAAGTAACATCTGTAACAAGTAACCCTGTGTAGCAGGACTAGATCATGACTCTGATCAAAGTGGGAAAAACCCTCCACTAAAGAAAACCCGTAACCCCAAACAATGAGATAAATCAGTAAGTGGAACACTCCATCCACTAGAGGAATCCTATCCCCCAATCTGATACAACAGTAATAGCCTGGTCAACCACTCAAGATTCGTGGTTACTGTAATACCCTACCATCAAGCCCAACCTGTCCCAGATCTCAAAATCTGACTACACTATCCCAGCCCCCGCTCGAACCCGAGCATGCTATCTCTGAAGTCTAAATAATAGGAGAAAGAAAAAAAAGCATGGTTTCTCCTTAGTCAAATCCCAAAAGATAGTGTATCAATAAATAGTGGCTTAGTTAAATGACCATTTTAAGCATGCAATTGTCCCAGTATTTTAGTCTATTTCACATGAATAGTTAAGCTAAAGCAACGAGTGCCAGAACTAATGTCTCAAAGTGATGATCCCTATTGCAAAGTCATTAATTGCTAACCTACCACTAATCATGCTGTCCCGGATAATTGAATAATTAAACAGAGTGATCAAGATACAAACTCATGCCAAAAAAATGCCATCATCATGGATAAACTATCAATTATTTAATTCCTTATTGCATGCAAGGTTATCAACGATATGCTAGGCCTTTCTAACATCGGGATACTCTGATGTTCCTAGTGAGCATACCAAAGGAGAGGAGTACAACAACCACCCACCTGAAGAGCTGACTGTCCAAAACTCACAGCTGAAAATACCAAGAAATCCCAATCTCCTACTCCAAAGGGTCCAGCAATACCCGCAACTCTCCTGGGTACAACACAAAGTCCACAATTACACATAAATTCCAAAACTACCCATACAAACACATACACAAATCAGTCCCAAAGATGCCCTCATTTCACCGGCTGAAAATGCCCAGAAAATTCCAAGAAAAATATCACAGCAATCCTCGCGTCGATACCTTCGAAACGGGTACCTGCACGTCCAAATCCGAGTTCTGTAGGTCAAGATACAAATTCGGCAAGGTGGTCTACTCAAACAATTTCTGTACCAAAAACTGTAGCATTGAACACAGGTCAAAAGGGATTTTCACCTCCAATAAAATCTTAGAAAAATCCAAGAAAAATAGGAGCTCGTTCCTTGTGTTGTGTAGATGAAAAACTTGTACAGGCACGCTTCGATCCGATGCTCGTACGCGAAGATATGGCCAAAACACTCCAATGCTGTCCCAAAAACCCACACAGAAAAAGGGTCACAAAGGTATCTCGAGATCCATGCCAAAGACTCAAAACGGGAATGCGCGATCAACACGAAAGATGAAGCCCTACCTCTCAGGAGTATGTTGGCGCAAGAATCGTTGAAAACGAAGGTCGGGGTGGCCCACGGGAGTCCTCACACTGCGCTGCGATGAAGAAGATCGCCGGAAATGAAACGTCGCACCGCGCCGTAAAATCCGAAACCTCGGGATGCGTGCCTCTAAAAATCCCAAAACTCTGCAGGTGGAAGCAGCACTCAAAGATGATCAAATGCCTAGAAGGAAGCTTGGGCAGAGGAGGCCTGGAAATGGGTGAAAAACACCAAAGAAGGCAGCTCGGGTTGCTTTATAAAGGCTGTGGGGAACAAATCCGGAAATTCTGGATTTGTCCCCAGTTTCGGGCGCCCGGCCCGGCCCGCCGGGTTTTCGGGCGCACACAATGCGGCCCGGCCCGCCAAGTTTCGGGCGCGCACAGTGCGGCCCGGCCCATCCCGCTCGCGCACGGGATCCGTCCGCCCGGCTC
Source organism: Tillandsia fasciculata (assembly GCA_029168755.2). Taxonomy (NCBI): domain Eukaryota; kingdom Viridiplantae; phylum Streptophyta; class Magnoliopsida; order Poales; family Bromeliaceae; genus Tillandsia; species Tillandsia fasciculata. Next base: position 264,064 of record JAQOTM010000158.1, on the reverse strand, counting down.
GCCGCCGTCCGACCCGCCTCGGGGCCTGCCACATGTCCACCGAACACGCGACAGCCGTGCAAGCCCCGCGGGGAAGCGCCACGCGTCCCCCCACAAGGTCAGCGCGGTGGGTGGCGCCCGCGAATCAGCGGGCGCCACATGGCGCTGCCCCCGCCTGCTCCTCGCGCTGCGTGGACCGCGCGCCCGTGGACCCGCCAGTCCAGGGCTGCCACGTGGCGCGCCCCGGTCCACGGCTCCCCCGCGCGCTTCCGTGGACCGAGCGCGCGTGGGCCGCCCAATCCGGCGCTGCCACGTGTATCCCCGCTGGTCCACGCCTCCCGCGGAGCACCCCGGCCTTACCCCTGCTACTCCGTGGACCAAGCCGCGTGCGCTGACCAACCAGAGGCGGCCACGTGGCACCCCCGCCGGTCCACGGCTCCCCCATGCACCGAAAATCCAGTAAAACTTCCGAGAGTCCTTTTTGGCCATCCGGACTCAGAATTTAACAAGCAAATAGCCGTTTTCAAGCGTTTTTCCGTGCTGAATCCAAATCCAACCTCTGTTTGGCCTAAAACCTTTTCTAAAATTTGGCAAAAGCAGCCAAAGGCCAACCCAGCTGACAATAACTAACAAGGTCCATCGGTGGCATCCCTTTGATGCACTATGGGCCAAGCACACCATCAACAGGTGTTTTGCACAGTGGATTCACGGGAAAAAGCTGCATGGGGTTCAGGGGTCCTACATCCTCCCCCACTAAAAAAAGTTTCGTCCCCGAAACAAGAAAGTAAAGCAGACGTACCTCAACCGGAAGTCTCGAACAGAAAGGGGTAGGTATCTCTCATCTCTGTCTCCAGCTCCCAAGTAGCCTCTCGCTCCTCGTGATTGCTCCACAAGATCTTCACATACGGAATGGCCCGGTTGCGCAATTCTCTCACCTCACGAGCAAGAATTCGCAATGGGCGCTCCTCGTACACCAAGTCCTCGCCGATCTCCAAAAAAGTGAAGTCAATCACGTGCGATGGGTCAAAAACATATCTCCTCAAAGCTGAGACGTGGAAAACATCGTGAACTCCGGCCAGGCGTGGAGGTAAGGCAACTCTGTAAGCCATAGGGCCAACTGTGTCAAGTACCTCGAAGGGTCCAATAAAGCGGGGACTGAGCTTCCCACGCACTCCAAATCTCCGGACCCCTTTCGAGGGCGAGACCTTCAAGAAGACATGATCACCAACCTGAAACTCTAGGTCTCGCCGTCGAGTACCAGCATAGCTCCTCTGACGACTCTGGACTGTCTCAAGATGTCGGCGAATAACTCTGACTTTCTCCTCAGCCTCCAAAAGTAAATCCGATCCCAAAGTCCTCCGCTCACCCACGTCACTCCAATACAAGGGAGATCGACACTTGCGTCCATACAACGCCTCAAATGGAGCCATCTGAATGCTCGCCTGATAGCTGTTGTTGTACGCAAACTCAACCAATGATAAGTGTCGGTACCACCCTCCTCCAAAATCCATAACGCACGCTCTCAACATATCCTCGAGGGTCTGTATGGTGCGCTCAAACTGTCCATCGATCTGTGGGTAGAAAGCGGTGCTAAACCTGAGCTGGGTCCCCAAAGTTGACTGTAAACTCTCCCAAAAGTGTAATACAAACCTCGGGTCCCTATCTGATACAATCAAAGCAGGTACACCGTGTAGCCTCACTACCTCATCCAAATACAACTGGACCAGACGCTCCAACGACCAAGTCATCTGAACAGGCAAGAAATGTGCAGACTTGGTGAGTCTATCCACAATAACCCAAATCGCATCTGCTCCACTCTGCGCCCTCGGCAATCCAGTAACAAAATCCATAGTGATGTGGTCCCACTTCCACTCAGGAATTGGAAGACTCTGCAACTTGCCAGCAGGAACCCGGTGCTCTGCCTTCACTTGCTGGCAAGTTAAACAATGAGCCACAAATCTCCCAATGTCCCGCTTCATTCCGGGCCACCAAAAATGTGCCTTGAGGTCCTTATACATCTTAGTACCACCAGGATGAATGGTATAAGGTGTATAATGGGCCTCCCTCAAAATCTGGTCTCTAATCACAGGATCCGTAGGCACACATACTCGGTCCCTGTACTGCAGTACTCCCGAGCTATCCACAGAAAAATCCCCTATCTGATCTTCCTGAATCTGCGACCTAATCCTCACCAAGTGGGGGTCCTCACTCTGTGTGTCTCTAATCCTGTCCAACAGAGTGGGCTGCAAGACTATAGACATAAGTCTAGCAGAGACCCCAGGGGATACCACCTCTATCTGTAGCCGCCTCATCTGCTCGACCAACGGCGCCTGCTGCGAGATTATCAGACTCAGACTCGTCCTCCTACTCAAAGCATCTGCCACAACATTGGCCTTGCCAGGATGATAGAGGATACTCAAATCAAAATCCTTTAACAATTCCAACCACCGGCGTTGCCTCAAATTCAGCTCCTTCTGAGTGAACAGATACTTCAAGCTTTTATGATCAGTGTAGATCTCGCAGTGCACTCCATACAAATAATACCGCCATAACTTCAGAGCAAACACCACCGCTGCCAGCTCAAGATCATGAGTAGGGTAATTTTTCTTATAGTCCTTTAATTGCCGTGAAGCATAGGCAATTACCCTACCATGCTGCATCAACACACATCCCAGACCACTGTGAGAGGCGTCACTATAGATCACAAACCCTTCTCCCATAACCGGGAGAGCCAAGATCGGAGCGGTCATCAATCTCTGCTTCAGCTCTTCAAAACTGCTCTGGCAAATCTCGCTCCAAATAAATTTAACCCCTTTCCTGGTCAGACGTGTAAGGGGAGAGGAAAGCTTCGCCAAAGCCTTCTACAAATCGGCGATAATAGCTAGCCAATCCAAGAAAACTCCGCACCTCGGTGATAGTCGTCGGCCTCGGCCAATCCCGAATAACATCCACCTTGGCCGGATCAACCGCCACTCCTGCAGCTGGCACAACGTGGCCCAGAAAGGCGACCTCCCGGAGCCAAAACTCGCACTTCTTAAACTTGGCATACAGCTTCTTCTCTTGCAGAAGCTGTAGCACAGTCCTCAAGTGCTCCTCGTGCTCCACATCACTTCGGGAGTAAATCAGTATATCATCAATAAACACCACCACAAACCGGTCCAAAAACGGCTGAAATATCCTGTTCATCAAGTCCATAAATGCGGCAGGGGCATTAGTCAACCTAAAAGGCATCACCGTAAACTCATAATGCCCGTACCGAGATCTGAATGCCGTTTTGGAGATGTCCTCGGCCCTCACCCTCAGCTGGTGGTAACCGGACTGCAGATCAATCTTCGAGAACACTGACGCTCCCTGCAACTGATCAAACAAATCATCTATCCGTGGTAGGGGATACTTGTTTCGGATGGTCACTTTATTCAACTCCCTATAATCCACACACAATCGAAGCGACCCATCCTTCTTCTTCACAAACAATACTGGCACTCCCCACGGAGAAACACTGGGCCTAATAAAGCCCCTGTCCAACAGATCCTGAAGCTGGGCCTTCAACTCCCTCAATTTGGCAGGCGCCATCCTATAAGGTGCCTTTGAGATTGGTGCAGTCCCTGGAACCACATCAATCACAAACTCTATCTCCCTCTCCGGCGGCATAGTCGTCAACTCTGGGGGAAACACATCTGGAAACTCACGGACAATAGGAATATCCTCGAGTCCCAGTGCCACCGTAGGCACCTCCACAACAGCTCACCACAAATATACAACCAGCTGGCAAAAGCCAGACCCAGAAAGAAATACAAAAGAACTGTTTGAAAAAATTGGGTACACCAAAAACTCCAGCTAACAACACTCGGGTGGCTCTCTATCTAGTCCGCAACCCTCTTACCTCGATCAGCTGCTGATGGCCCAGCAACTCTCGCAGAGGACTCTGCAAAACAAAGGGAGAAAAGCAAAGAAAAGACAATGGGGGTAAGAACTACTATAAAAACAGTAGCCTCCCCTAGTGGGTAAAGCCTCAACTCAGATATGCCCACCAGGTCAACCAGAGGCAAAAAGAGAAGAAAGAGGGTGGAAGCTAAGTATAACAGCTGATAAAAGTGCTACCACTAATATGCCTCTACATGCAGAGTCAGGATATAAAACTATAAGAATGCATCTGTACATGTGCCTGACCGAACAACCCAATCTAACCACCAGTAAAAACTGGCACTGCCTGCTCTGCTGTCGAACTCAAGATCACAGCAGCGGAATCTGCACACATGGCTCGAATCCGCAGGATCGGCACACATGGCTCGTCATCTGGGGTTGGTCGCTTCCTGTCGGAACTCCGTCTAGCTACCACCTGATCTCCTCTCTCAACCCACTGTGCATGCTCTGCGGCCGCCTCAAGGGTCTGAAACCTCTGGGCGTGCACTAATGTGTAAATCTCTGGACGGAGGCCTGCCTCGAACAACTCCACCTGGTGCAGACCATCACGAGCGACGAAAGGCACACAGTTGAGCAACTCCATGAACTCCTGAAAATAAGCCTGAGCCAATCGGTCGCCTTGCTGAAGGTTCTTCAAATCATCCTCCAATATCCTCTTCACGCTAGTCGAGAAGTAGGTATCCAATACCATCCGTCGAAACTCATCCCACGGTAGCTGTCGGGTAATCCGGAACTCTAGTGGCTTTACCCGTTGCCACCAAGCATCTGCATCACCATCCAAACAGTGCACCGCCATGTGCACTCGATACCTCGGATCGATGAAAAAGTCCCGGAAAAGCTTCTCCATCGCAAAAGGCCATCTCCCAACATCCCAGGGCTGTGCATCCCGCCTTGAAAATCTAGGCGGTCCTCGCTGAACAAACTTGGTGAGTTTGTCGGCGATGTCCTGCTCCTCCTCCGCAGTCAATGGTTGGATAACTCCTGGAGCCCCACTACTAGATGATGGCACCGATGGCACAGAAGGTACAACTGGGGCACAGGGGCCTCAGGAACAGCCGGGGGTGGTGCCTCTCTCTGGGCAAGAAACTGGTCTATCCTCTGCTCCTGTCGGCGCTGACCCTCCGCCAACTGGGCCACCAAGGCCCTCAACTCGCTAAGCTCAGAGGATCTGGACTGCTCCGGCTCATCCGGGGGTAAGGGAGTGCCCCGAGTAGGAATCTGACGTCGAGGAGGCATCCTGCCACAAGAAACCAAACATCAGCAACAAAACCCCACACGACCCAATCTAGCGAAAGTCAAAAGACATCCCCCTATTTCTGTAACTTTATGTTGTCTGCAGTGTAGCACTCGAGAAATTCAAGTGTGTTTGCGGGCGAGGAAGCAGACCTAAACCTTAGTGATTTACATACCGGTGCGCGAATTGCACAGTTTCCGATGCACAAATTCCGCCTTTCCGATCCGAGTTTGATCTCGGAAATCTGAGGTCGCCGGTGCGACTGTCTCGTCGAATCGAGTGGAAATGGTATAGACCGTTTGTTGATCTGACGGTCGGATCGTCCTGAACTTAGCGGGGAAACTAGTGGGACCCGCGACTTAAGTGAATAGTGAAGTGAATAGTAACTCCATGTTTTAATTCCCTCGCTAGCCGACGTCGGCAGATCGACCGTCTGGAGTCCGAATCTGACGATCCAGGTAGTCGATTTGAATGGCGTCATTGTTCTGAGCACAGTGGCGTTGACCAAATTTTTGGTTGACGAGCCGGAAGCATCGTAAAGCGTGCAGAACTGTTTATTTTACCGTATTTGATGGATTTTAAAATTATAGGGGATCGAATGCGACAAACTAAAATCACTACTTTATAGATTTCGTCGAGCTGGACGTCGTGGTGGTGTCCGTTTTTCAGTTTGACGACCCGGCGACCTCGAAAAGCGTGAAATGCTCAGAAATTCGCACTATTTTGCGAAAAGTCCTTACATTCTATGTGTCAAATGGCGTGAGTTTTGGTGGAGAGGGTCTTCTGTGCAAGATAGATGGTACAGTGATGGACCTAAGTCTAAAGGTTGAGAGTAGTAGGGCTTATTTGCATCTTGTTGCAAAATAACCCTAAAAGCCTTTCGAAGGGTTCGGTCGCTAAAAACCCTAGCCGCACTATCCCATAACCGCACCCATGATTCCCTCTCCTCCTCCTCTGTGTTTCCCGAGCCGCACGCCGCCGGCCGCCACCTCCCCTCGCCGGGAAAGCAAGATCCAGTCTTGCTTTCGGGTTGGTTGACAAGGGAAGCAACCAATAGGCTCGGGTCCTCTCCAAACCACTTCTGGGAGTGTCCTCGGCCACCTGAGAGGCAGATCGGAGAGCCCCGACGGTTGGCTCCACCGCGCGCCGCTGGGCCACTCTCTCCCTCTTCCTCGGGTTCGACGAGGTAAACCATCTCCTCCCTTGGGTTTTGCGGCAACTAGGACTTTGGAAGTCGGCTTCTGACATCCCAAGGATGATCCAGGTCGAGCCCCGGGGTCTGGGAATGTAGTGACCCGACTCTTAGGGGTATTTTTGAACTCACATGTAATCGCTTAAGCCTTAAGCGAAATAAAATTATTTAATTTTCAAAAGTCAGCCGGGACAAGGTGTGTGTATTTTTCTGCGATAGAGCGCGAAAAACGATGACCGACGGTGCGATCGGGTTCGAAATCCGATGTCGGGATCTCCCGGAACGGGATCCTTAGCGACGCGGTAATTAGTCACGCATCGGAAACCGTGCAAAAATATCTTGCACCCGTTAGAGATAAGGTGGGTTATCTCGTAGGGGATAATTAATTAATTAATTAATCAATTATCCGGTGACGGAAATTTAAATCCTCCTACGTACGAATAAAAGGGGGAATTTTATCTCGCGGATTGGATAAGAGATAAAATCCAGATACTTGAATTTATCTTTCCAAGATTATTTAATGAAGGGGATTAAATAATCGGTGACCGGGATCTGAAAATTGGAAATTTAAATAACCGATGATTTAAATCCAAGTGGGAATTTATCCCCCATGATTATTTAATGAAGGTGATTAAATAATCGGTGGCCAGGATTTAAAAGGGTGAAGATTTTATCTCGTAAGTCAGATATTTATTTGAGAAATAGAAACAGGATGTTTTGGGTTTTCCTAGTTACGCACGTGTAAGATAAAGCGGATATTAATTAAATAATTAAGTAATAGGGTTATCGGTAAGGACTAATTAATTAATAAATTAATTAATCCGAGTCCAAATATCCGAAAGGATTTTGACGGTGCGTATGCGTGAAATTGGATAAAAAGGATAAATAGATAGGGAGATCTATTTATTCCCCCGATTACCGAACGAAACCCTATTTTTAAAACACCGCCTCCTCAAACCCTCCTCTTTCGTGCGTACCGAAACCCCAACCGGTGAGGAAAAGGAAAGAAAAGAGAGAACGGAACCCTAACCGGAGGAAGGAGAAGGAAAAGAGAAGGAGCCGATCGTCCCAAACGCCGACCCGAAGGCAAGAAACACGACCGGACACCTTCCCGACGATCTCCGGTTAGTAGAACATTTTTTAGTAATTTTTCCGGATTTTTCCTGTCGCCTTTTCGTCAATTTCTTGAGTTTCTCCGCCGTCCCCGTTACCGTCGTCGTCGTCGTAATTGTGCTAGACGGACGGAACGGACGGCGGAGACGCGCGGTGCCGCTAGGGCATCGCGCGGGGAGGGGGAAAACGATCGCGGACGACCGGACGGCGCCGCAAGCGGCGACGGCGCCGCGCGGGTCGCACCCGCGCGGGCGCCGCGCGGACACCCGCGGCGCCGGCGGGCGGCCCCGCGCGGGCGCCGCGCGGGGTGCCGCGCGGGCGCCGCGCGGTCACCCGCGCGGGGTGCCGCCGCGCGGGCACCGCGGGGCGCCGCGGGCGCCGCGCGGGCGCCGCGCGGGCCCGCGCGGGGCGCCGCGCGGGCGGCCCCGCGCGGGCGCCGCGCGGGCACCCGCGCGGGGCGCCGCGCGGGCGGCCCGCGCGGGAGCCGCGCGGGCACCCGCGCGGGGTGCCGCGCGGGGTGCCGCGCGGGGTGCCGCGCGGGCGGCCCGCGCGGGTGCCGCACGGGCGGCCCCGCGCGGGCGCCGCGCGGGCGCCGCGCGGGCGGCCGCGCGGGCGCCGCGCGGGCCCGTGTCCGCACGGGCACCGCGCGGACGCCGCGCGGGGCACTATGCGGGCGCCGTCCGCGGATCCACGCCGCGCGCGGCTCCGACGGACGGCGACGGCCGCTCAAGGCAAGGGTGTCCCGCCGGACAGCGGGACGGTGCCGGACTCTTCGTACATAATAGAGTGGGGTATTTCTGTTGCAATATGTTAGTATGTATTCTGATCTTAGTATCCGTGCGGACTTTTTATAGGTCCAGGTGCGCAGCGGGAGAGTGCAGAGGGCTCGGGTGACCCGTCTTCTCTCCAACCAGGTGGGTAGGGTTGCTATAAGTGCAACAAGTGCAGTAAGTGCATTTATCGCCATTAAAGTACTCTTAAATTTACCTAACAAAGTAGATGGACAGTTTAACCTTTCGCTTAATGATGTTTTATCTAACAATTTAAGCGGCTGCGGTCGCGGTGCTCACCACACGCCAATCTTGGCAATCCGGTTTCGGATGCTGCACGTACACCGGCGGATCGGGCCACCGCATGGTGTACTTTTCCGGAAAAGTGGTCTTTTTGACCCGTGTGCCTCACAAAGGGGTGGGAGCCGTGAGGACCCCTTCACGGCAGCTATAGGGGCCGCACTAGCCCCGTGAAGAGGTTAAAAGCATCAAAAGGTGTTTGCGCACGAGGGGGGACTTTAGTCTCCCCGACAGGTACTCTGGGGTTGGTGCCCAGCTTAATTAATAAATAATCTGGGGTTGGTGCCCAGTTTAAAATATGCACAGGGGTTTAACGAAAGGTTACGGTGTACTCGGTGTTTTCGGTTCGTTTTTCCTTCCTTGATACTATTAGACATCTACTTTGTTTGTCACTGACGTTACCCACTCCGTGACAGGTACTGCTACTAGGTGCGTCAGCCGGGGTGACGGTGGGGCTGCGTCGTGAGGACCGTAGTCGGACACTTGGTTATTATGATTATATCTCATTTCCTTTTTCGTATAAATACTTAATTTGCTTGTGGATGGCTTTAGTTGTGAACATGTATTAATTAGCTCTGTGGATGAGGTGTATTCTTATGTTTTAATTACGTTTAGTGGCGTTCCTTTTATGCGGCATGTTTTCATGATAAATTAAAGGATTGCGAAAATGTTTTCTCAAAACGAAGTGCCGTGTGGGCACGGGTTTTGCAAACGCTGGGTTTTATCCTTTCCAAACACTGACGCCGCTTTATAAACTTGCTTTAATTGGTGATGAATGTCTACGGTATGGTTGTTGGTTGGTGATTAATGTGTGATGAATTGTATGTTGTAAATGAGACGCCGTGCATATACAAAGGAGACTCTGTCCGTGGACAGAGTGAATTTGTGTATGTGGCGGTCTGGCACGCACCGGGGTTGAGGTTTATATCACCTTATTAAGAAAAAAAAAAATAGACACGCAATTTTCCGCTTTAAATGACTCAAAAACCCCCGGGGGCGTGACAGATTAAATGGTATCAGAGAAATACAACCACAACCATAGTAGACGTGACTTACATCCACAGTGCGAGGTGCCACAAGCAAATGGGACATGAGATAACCAAGGTATAGGTGCGTAGTACGTGAGAGTACGGGGAAATGGGAACGTAACATAGGTGAAATCGTGAGACGGTGTGATAGGGTTATAACCATAGGGTTGACATGGCTTCTTTGGTGACAGCAAGCAATGGCTCGGACTAGGTCGTCCACCGAGAATGCGGACGCGGACGGAGCGGCCTCAGCCGCCGCGGAAAACCAGGCCCTCCGGCGACAACTGCGGGAAATGGCCGGGCAGTTAGCGACGCTGACGGAGCAGGTTCGTCAGCTGACGCAGCGACAGGCTACCGCAACCACCGAGCGTGAACCGATCCCTCCGCCCGAAGCCACAGCACCCACTACGGAGCCCCAAGGGGGGGGTGGTACGACGACGGAACAGCCCCCAGCCCCAAGGGAAGTACCCACCCCAACGACTTCGGGGCCCGTGTTGGGAGCGACAGCGGGGGAGGCAGGGACGACCCCTACCCTTGGGGGATCCGCCACCGCAGGAGGGATCGCAGAGCAGCGAGCGACGCGGGAGAGGGTCAGGACGAATTTGACTGAGTTCAAGAAGCATGACCCACCCACCTTCGAGGGAGAAACGACCGACCCATGGGTCGTCGAGAAGTGGGTGGATACCATGGAAAAGCTTTTCGAGGATTTACTGATAGAGGAACAAGAGCGGGTCCCACTAGCTGTCCACTTTCTGGAAGGGAATGCACGCATCTGGTGGAAGACGGTACGTCCGGATCCGTCCACCAACGACCCGCTACCGACATGGTCGGTCTTTAGGGAGGAACTCTTCGGTGCGTTCTTCTCTGAAAGCGTCAAGCGGCAACTGGAAGACGATTTGAAGAACATCAGGCAAGGGAACCGCTCAGTCGTGGAGTATCAAAGGGAGTTTGTGAGGTTGGTCAATTGCGTCCCGTTTGTTGTACGGGATGAACCTCACAAGGCCCGTCTTTTTGTGGATGGGCTGCGGAGCGACATCTTCGAGATGGTTCAGGCGGCGGACCTGCGCACGTTCCGAGAGGTGGTGGACAGGGCCACCATCGTGGAGCGGGGGTTCGCCATGACCCGAGCTCGACGGGAGGGATCGGAAAACAACCGGGAAAAGAAACGGACGCAGACCTACCCGGGAGGGGGCCCTCCTGGCGGGAGCCGGCCCCCAAAATACCCCAAGACGCAGCAGGGAAACAAGAGTGCGCCGGCCGGGAGACCTCGACCAGCAAACAAGTCGTGTGTTATTTGCGGAGCGTCGCATCCGGTGACTGAATGCCCTAAGAAGCAAGATCACTGCTACCGCTGCGGCAAACAGGGACATTTCCGATTCAACTGTCCCCTGAACCCTGGAGCGGCATCTTCCGCAGCTTCCACTCCAACGGCGCAGCCACCGGGACGGGGTAGGGCGCCAACGGGAATGCCCCCGCGCCCTTCGGCACCAAGAACAGAAGGAGAATCGCGACCACAACCAGGAGGGAGGCTCTATTCCATGGGTCAGCATGGAGCGGCACTGCCAGAGGAGGTGGTCGCAGGTATTACTTCCGTTTCTAATTTTCGAGCTCGAACTCTGTTTGACACCGGGGCGACTCGCTCCTTTATTTCCCGTACCTTTGCGCAAACCCATCAGCTAGAAAGTAGTCCTCTGGATGTCTTAATGACCGTCCAGACCCCTGGGGGGCCCATCGCGGCAACTGGCCTGGTAACCTCATGTTCAATAAGGCTGGGAAGGTTGTCGTGCCCCTGGGATCTGGTGGTCATACCGCTAAAAGAATACGACGTGGTCTTGGGCATGGACTGGCTCACCGAGTATCAGGCGGTCATCGACTGCGAGAAGCGACAGGTGCAGCTACAGAAGCCGGGATTCCCAGAAAACGTGTACTTGGCGTGCAAAAGTACTTCCTTCCTGGCCGTCATCTCCGCGTCAAGAGCTAGGAAGCTGATAGAGGGCGGGTGCGTGGCTTATCTAGCCTCTGTAGATCTAGCCACCCGACCCGTTCCCTCGCCTTCAGAAATTCCCGTGGTAAGGGAATTCCCGGATGTATTTCCGGCGGAGCTTCCCGGAATGCCGCCGGAACGAGAGGTTGACTTCCCAATTGAACTGCTCCCCGGCACCAAGCCCATCACCAAGGCACCGTACAGGATGGCCTTCGCGGAGCTGAAGGAACTCAAGGCACAGTTGGAGGACCTTTTGGACAAAGGTTTCATCAGACCAAGCGCGTCACCTTGGGGCGCGCCCGTCCTGTTTGTGAGAAAGAAGGACGGAAGTCTCCGGTTGTGCATCGACTACCGGGAGATAAACAAGGTCACTATCAAGAATAAGTACCCCCTGCCAAGAATCGACGACCTTTTTGACCAGTTACGGGGGGCGACGGTGTTCTCAAAAATTGACCTGCAGTCGGGCTATCATCAGGTCCGGGTCAAGGGGGAGGACATCCCCAAAACGGCTTTCCGTACTCGTTATGGCCATTACGAGTTTACGGTAATGCCGTTCGGGCTCACAAATGCCCCGGCAGTGTTCATGGATATGATGAACAGGGTATTCAAACCCTTTCTAGACTTGTTCGTGGTTGTCTTCATCGACGATATCCTCATCTACTCGCGTACGGACGAGGAACATGAAGAACATCTGCGCACAGTCCTCCAGACCCTTCGGGAACGGAAACTCTACGCCAAACTCAAAAAGTGTGAGTTTTGGCTCCGAGAGGTCGGTTTCTTGGGGCATGTAATCTCGGCGGCTGGAGTCGCGGTGGATCCGAAGAAGATAGATTCGGTGACAGACTGGCCCCGACCGACCACGGTGACGGAAATTCGAAGCTTCCTGGGATTGGCCGGGTATTACCGGCGCTTCGTGGAGGGCTTCTCCAAGATAGCCACCCCCCTAACCCGTCTGACAAGAAAGGGGGAAAAGTTCATCTGGACGGATAAGTGCCAGAGAAGCTTCGAGGAGCTTAAGGATAGGTTGACGCGAGCCCCGATTCTCGCCCTGCCAGAGCCAGGGGAGGATTACGAAGTATATTGCGATGCGTCGCGAAATGGATTGGGTGGAGTACTCATGCAACGGGGAAAGGTCATAGCTTATGCATCAAGGCAGCTCAAGGAGTATGAGCGGAATTACCCCGTGCACGATTTGGAACTCGCAGCGGTGGTGTTTGTCCTCAAGCTTTGGAGACACTACCTGTATGGGGCACACTGCAATGTGTACTCAGATCATAAGAGTCTCAAGTACCTCTTCACCCAAAGGGAGCTAAATCTGCGACAAAGGCGGTGGCTTGAGCTATTAAAGGACTACGATCTAACGATCCACTATCACCCGGGAAAGGCCAACGTGGTGGCCGACGCCCTGAGTCGCAAAGGACAGGCCGTGGAGGCGGATGTAAGCGCCATTACACGGCAGGATAGTCTGATTGCGGAATTTTCGCGATTGAGACTAGAGGTAGTACCGGCAGGGACAGTCGCACAGCTTCTGACATTGGTGGTCAGACCTACTCTGCTGGACAGGATTCTCGAAGGCCAATCGACTGATAATCAGCTCCAGCTGGTGCGGAGTAGAATAACCGCCGACAAGGAGAGCGATTTCATGGTAGACTCCGACGGCACGATACGATTTCGGGGACGAATCTGCGTGCCGGATCTACCGGAGCTCAAGGAGGAGATTCTGCGGGAGGCGCATGCTGCCCCATATGCAGCGCATCCCGGGGGAACGAAGATGTACAAGGACGTCAAGCAAACCTTCTGGTGGCCCAAAATGAAGGGAGACGTGACGCGATTTGTGGCACACTGCCTGGTGTGCCAACAGGTGAAGGCCGAGCACCAGCGCCCGGCAGGAAAATTGCAACCGTTACCGGTGCCCGAGTGGAAGTGGGATATGATCACCATGGATTTTGTGACCGGATTCCCGAGATCGCCACAGGGACACGATGCGATATGGGTGGTCGTGGACCGATTGACGAAATCGGCCCACTTTTTGCCCATACACACGACGTGGACTCGGGAACGACTGGCACAAACATATATCGATGAAATAGTAAGGTTGCACGGAGTACCGACATCCATCACGTCGGACAGAGACACACGTTTTGTGTCGAACTTTTGGCGAAGCCTGCAACAAGCGATGGGGACCAAGTTGCACTTCAGCACAGCTTTTCATCCGCAAACCGATGGGCAATCAGAGCGGGTGATACAGATCGTGGAGGACATGCTTCGAGCATGCGTTCTGGACTTGGGCGAAGGGTGGGCACGGTGTTTGCCCCTGGTGGAATTTGCCTACAATAATAGTTACCAGGCCAGTATTCAGATGGCGCCGTACGAGGCACTGTACGGGCGCCGCTGTCGGTCTCCAATATGCTGGGACGACTTAGGTGAGCGAAAGTTTCTGGGCCCAGATTTGGTGGAGGAGACCGAAGCAAAGGTGCGATTAATTAAGCAAAGGTTACTGACCGCCCAGAGCAGGCAGAAGAGTTACGCGGACAACAGACGCCGAGACCTAGAGTTTATGGTGGGCGAGCATGTGCTGCTCCGGGTTTCACCCTCCAAGGGAAACCGGCGTTTCGGCATAAAGGGAAAGCTAAGTCCGAGGTACGTGGGACCGTTCGAAATCCTGGAGCGCGTAGGACCGGTGGCATACCGCTTAGCCCTGCCACCGAACCTCGAACGAGTCCACAACGTCTTCCATGTTTCAATGCTCCGGAAATACCTGGCAGACCCCTCTCATGCCTTGGATGCCTCCACCATCGAGTTGCGAGAGGATTTGAGCGTCGAGGAGACGCCGGTGCGGATTTTGGCAAGAGAGGACAAGAAGTTGCGCAACCGAACAATCCCCTATGTGAAGGTCCAGTGGAGCAACCACGACGAGCGCGAGGCGACGTGGGAACTGGAGTCGAAAATGAGGGAATGCTTTCCTGAGGTGTTTAGTGAGGATTGAGCTTAAGTTTCGGGACGAAACTTTTTATAAAGTGTGAGTGGTGTAGTGACCCGACCCTTAGGGGTATTTTTGAACTCACATGTAATCGCTTAAGCCTTAAGCGAAATAAAATTATTTAATTTTCAAAAGTCGGCCGGGACAAGGTGTGTGTATTTTTCTGCGATAGAGCGCGAAAAACGATGACCGACGGTGCGATCGGATTCGAAATCCGATGTCGGGATCTCCCGGAACGGGATCCTTAGCGACGCGGTAATTAGTCACGCATCGGAAACCGTGCAAAAATATCTTGCACCCGTTAGAGATAAGGTGGGTTATCTCGTAGGGGATAATTAATTAATTAATTAATCAATTATCCGGTGACGGAAATTTAAATCCTCCTACGTACGAATAAAAGGGGGGATTTTATCTCGCGGATTGGATAAGAGATAAAATCCAGATACTTGGAATTTATCTTTCCAAGATTATTTAATGAAGGGGATTAAATAATCGGTGACCGGGATTTGAAAATTGGAAATTTAAATAACCGATGATTTAAATCCAAGTGGGAATCTATCCCCCATGATTATTTAATGAAGGTGATTAAATAATCGGTGGCCAGGATTTAAAAGGGTGAAGATTTTATCTCGTAAGTCAGATATTTATTTGAGAAATAGAAACAGGATGTTTTGGGTTTTCCTAGTTACGCACGTGTAAGATAAAGCGGATATTAATTAAATAATTAAGTAATAGGGTTATCGGTAAGGACTAATTAATTAATAAATTAATTAATCGGAGTCAAAATATCCGAAAGGATTTTGACGGTGCGTATGGGTGAAATTGGATAAAAAGGATAAATAGATAGGGAGATCTATTTATTCCCCCGTTTACCGAACGAAACCCTATTTTTAAAACACCGCCTCCTCAAACCCTCCTCTTTCGTGCATACCGAAACCCCAACCGGTGAGGAAAAGGAAAGAAAAGAGAGAATGGAACCCTAACCGGAGGAAGGAGAAGGAAAAGAGAAGGAGCCGATCGTCCCAAACGCCGACCCGAAGGCAAGAAACACGACCGGACACCTTCCCGACGATCTCCGGTTAGTAGAATATTTTTTAGTAATTTTTCCGGATTTTTCCTGTCGCCTTTTCGTCAATTTCTTGAGTTTCTCCGCCGTCCCCGTTACCGTCGCCGTCGTCGTAATTGTGCTAGACGGACGGAACGGACGGCGGAGACGCGCGGTGCCGCTAGGGCATCGCGCGGGGAGGGGGAAAACGATCGCGGACGACCGGACGCCGCCGCAAGCGGCGACGGCGCCGCGCGGGTCGCACCCGCGCGGGCGCCGCGCGGACACCGCGCGGCCGCCGCGCGGCGCCGCGCGGCCCGCGCGGGCGCCGGGGGGCGCCCGCGGGGGCCGCGCGGGCGCCGCGCGGGCACCCGCGCGGGGGCCGCGCGCCGCGCGCGCGGGCGCCGCGCGGGCACCCGCGCGGGCGCCGCGCGGGCACCCGCGCGGGGCGCCGCGCGGGCGGCCCGCGCGGGCGCCGCGCGGGCGCCGCGCGGGCGCGCGGGGCGCCCGCGCGGGCGCCGCGCGGGGCGCCGCGCGGGCGGCGCCGCGCGGGGCGCCGGGCGGCCGCCCCCCGCGCGGGCGCCGCGCGGGCGCCGCGCGGGCGGCCGCGCGGACGCCGCGCGGGGCACTATGCGGGCGCCGTCCGCGGAGCCACGCCGCGCGCGGCTCCGACGGACGGCGACGGCCGCTCAAGGCAAGGGTGTCCCGCCGGACAGCGGGACGGTGCCGGACTCTTCGTACATAATAGAGTGGGGTATTTCTGTTGCAATATGTTAGTATGTATTCTGATCTTAGTATCCGTGCGGACTTTTTATAGGTCCAGGTGCGCAGCGGGAGAGTGCAGAGGGCTCGGGTGACCCGTCTTCTCTCCAACCAGGTGGGTAGGGTTGCTATAAGTGCAACAAGTGCAGTAAGTGCATTTATCGCCATTAAAGTACTCTTAAATTTACCTAACAAAGTAGATGGACAGTTTAACCTTTCGCTTAATGATGTTTTATCTAACAATTTAAGCGGCTGCGGTCGCGGTGCTCACCACACGCCAATCTTGGCAATCCGGTTTCGGATGCTGCACGTACACCGGCGGATCGGGCCACCGCATGGTGTACTTTTCCGGAAAAGTGGTCTTTTTGACCCGTGTGCCTCACAAAGGGGTGGGAGCCGTGAGGACCCCTTCACGGCAGCTATAGGGGCCGCACTAGCCCCGTGAAGAGGTTAAAAGCATCAAAAGGTGTTTGCGCACGAGGGGGGACTTTAGTCTCCCCGACAGGTACTCTGGGGTTGGTGCCCAGCTTAATTAATAAATAATCTGGGGTTGGTGCCCAGTTTAAAATATGCACAGGGGTTTAACGAAAGGTTACGGTGTACTCGGTGTTTTCGGTTCGTTTTTCCTTCCTTGATACTATTAGACATCTACTTTGTTTGTCACTGACGTTACCCACTCCGTGACAGGTACTGCTACTAGGTGCGTCAGCCGGGGTGACGGTGGGGCTGCGTCGTGAGGACCGTAGTCGGACACTTGGTTATTATGATTATATCTCATTTCCTTTTTCGTATAAATACTTAATTTGCTTGTGGATGGCTTTAGTTGTGAACATGTATTAATTAGCTCTGTGGATGAGGTGTATTCTTATGTTTTAATTACGTTTAGTGGCGTTCCTTTTATGCGGCATGTTTTCATGATAAATTAAAGGATTGCGAAAATGTTTTCTCAAAACGAAGTGCCGTGTGGGCACGGGTTTTGCAAACGCTGGGTTTTATCCTTTCCAAACACTAACGCCGCTTTATAAACTTGCTTTAATTGGTGATGAATGTCTACGGTATGGTTGTTGGTTGGTGATTAATGTGTGATGAATTGTATGTTGTAAATGAGACGCCGTGCATATACAAAGGAGACTCTGTCCGTGGACAGAGTGAATTTGTGTATGTGGCAGTCTGGCACGCACCGGGGTTGAGGTTTATATCACCTTATTAAGAAAAAAAAAAATAGACACGCAATTTTCCGCTTTAAATGACTCAAAAACCCCCGGGGGCGTGACAGGGAACCTTCGGATGCCGTCGGAAGAAGGTAGGGTCGCCGGAACCCTAATTGTTGGCCGTGATCGGTGCGCGCCGCCTCCGAAGCTCCGGCAACTGGACCATTGTGCTCAACACAACCTGCTCAACCCCAGAAGAGGTTCCCCGAAGTTTGGTGAGCTTTGGTACGTTGTGGAACGCGGGGGAGCAAGCCCTAGATTCGGGTTGTCTTCCTCACGGCCGAGCTCCACCGCCCGGCGCCGCCACTGCCCCGAACCGCCGGACCAACCCTTGGCAAGCTCCACAGCACCTAGGGGATCCATCCTTTGTGCCTGCTTTGGTCCGGAAGCCCGCGGTGGAAGATCCGCCATTAGAGGCCTAAGTTTCGCCGATCTTCGACGCCGGCCGCCGCCGTCGCTGCTCCAGCGCCGGCCAACCTTGGTAAGTCTTCTGACACCCTAAGCTTCCCTCCTAAACCCTTGCATGCGACCCATGCAGCCTCAATCCCGAGTTGCCATTAATGGCCCTTTAATGCATCTTCTTCTTCTTCCTCGGTTGGGGGAGCTCAGGGAGCCCCCAAGCTTGCACGGTTGAGGTGTGTTCCACTTCTGGGAGTCCAAGAAGGGCCGTGCTCACCTTAGTCTGAAGGATGACCGAGAGGCAAGAGGGCTCGGCCAAGGTGAGCTCCATCAAGGAAGGTGCGGGATTGGTTCTTGCTCCGGCAACTGCACCGGCCATGCTGCTACCTCCCACAGGTGAGCACTACATTTCCTTACCCTTGCTGAGCACCATGCTCACAGTAGAGCACCATTTGATCAAGTAATAAATAGGTTATAGCATAGTGTCTTTTTGGACCTTAAGAGTTTATGAGCCAACTTTGTAAATGGGCCTTGTGCTGGCCCAAGCCTGTGAGCACGAGCTTCGTCTCGTCGTTTCGGACATGCTGAAACTTACGGCGCTGTCTTTGACTTCCTGGTTTGGAAGATCGAGTCGTTTTAGTGTCCAAGAGAGAATAATTATGCGATTTTGGAAAAGTTTAGGGGTCGAGTTGCAAATGTAATACCCTGACTGTCTTTAGACAGTATTTACGCACCGTCTAGTCATTTTGGTAGAGTTCCGTGGGCTCTCATTGAGCGAGAATTGAATCTTGTTCCGTAAATCGGCTAAGTTACCCCGTGTTAGCATAGTATTGCTGTAGTGTTGTCGGGATGGATATGGTGAGTCTTTTACTGACTACAGTTTCTGTTCAGGGCCCAGCTGTTCAGCACCAGCCGCCCAGTAGTCTAGCGAGAGTTCGGGATCGGCCAACATTCAGGTGGTTCGTTCGACTGACTTCAAGGTGGGTTTTTTGTTTTGGGATTTAGCGTCGGGAGTCCGGCAATTGCACTTTGTTTAATATAAATATCTAATCGTGCTAACATGATAGTCACTGTGGTTTTATCGTTGAGTATATCTGGTACTATGGTTACTTTGCTCGAGGCGGCAGCACGCGCACCCGCGGTTTGGCCACCGCAAAGGGTGCGCTTTTTCGGAAATGTAGAGCCCTGACGTTTCCTTGCCCTTGTATACCTTCTTTTTTTTATATAACAGGATTGTGAGGAAAACTTTTTACTGTGTTTCTGCAATAGACGGCCTAGACCGCGAGTGTTTTTCTGCGATTGAGCTCGAAAAATGGAGGACGGCAAAGCAAACGGATTCGGATTCCGATTTACGGATCTCGCGGATTGGGGGTCAAAGCGTTTGCTTTCGAGTGGTGCATCGGAATCCGTGCTAAGTGGTCGGCACGCTTTTCGAGACGATCGGACGGAATCCTGCTGTGATCGGATCTTTCATCTTTTTATGTCAGTGGATTATTTTAGTCATTTGGTGGTACCTCGATCTTACGGTTTCCATTTTGGGTCCTAATTAAATTTTTTTCAGTTGTTTACGGAGGGGTTGAAATTCGAGAATTTCTGGGCAGACCGTCGGGGCGCGCGGGTATTTTTAGGTGGTAGAGCTCGCAAAACGGAGAACGGTGGCGCGATCGGATTTGATTTCCGACCCCGGGAACTCCCAGAATTTAAATCTGAAGTTTGGACCCTTTTAGGCGCTCCGGGATCCGTGCGAACGATTGACACGCTTTACGAGACAATCTTAGCCGCCGGTTTTTGCTCTGGTTATTTTAGAATTTCTTTAAAACCAGGGGCGTAGGGTTTTTCCGCCTTGGGTTTCTCTCTTGACGGCTAGGATTTAAGGCGACGCTTTTGAGAAAGAAAAAGGGGAACCCCAATTCTTTTCTCTCGATTCAACCGCGGGCGTGAGGAACCGAGGCGACGAGACGGGGAGAAAGAAAGACGACCGCACTGCGGAACCCGGCGAGCGAGAGCGGGACGATCCTCTTTCTTCCTCCCTCACCGGCGAGAACAAGGTAAGCGGTTGGGGTCTTCCCGGTTTTTCGGTTTGGGGTTTTCCTTTTGGCGTTGTCGCGGCGACGCGGGTTTGGTGTTGAACGGGAGGCCGCCGCCGCCGTTGTCAAACGGGAGGTCGCCGCCGCCGTTAATTTGGTCACGAGGTCGTCACCGCAGCCACCGGGGCGCGCGTGGTCGCAAACGGAAACGAAAAAGGTGCACGAAATTAGGGTTTACTGTGCATTCAGGCCGGATTCAACCACGCGGTCCACCGGACCGGCGTGCACCCGGCGCACGTCATCGCGGCCCGGAGGCGCGGGACCCGGCGCACGGGCGCGTGCGCCGGCCCAGCCCAGACCCCGCGGTGCACGCGCCAGGCGTGCACCCGGCGCTCGCCACGCAGCCGCTCGGCATGGACCCGGTCTGCGCCTCTCCCCCGTGCGCGGCCCGGCCCAAGCCGCACCGCTCACCCAGATGGGCGTGCACCCGGTCCGCGACCGCCAGTCACTGTGCCGTGAACCCGGTCCGCGACGCCGGCCACCTCGCACCAGCGGCTCACTCCCCGCGCGGTGCTCCCGGTCTGCGCCCCTGCCGCCTCCTGTGTGGACCCGGTCCACGCCTGGGCCCGTGCACCCGACTGCTGCCAAAGAGCCCAGAAGCTTCGTTTTTAGCCCGTTTCGCGCCGTTTTTGAGTGTTTTCAACCACGACGATGTTTTTAACAATTAAATTTTTATTGTAGCGGCTCGGGCACACGGCGAGGGTATTTTGGTAGGAACTTCCGCACATTTTCCCTTTCGTGCTTGAGGTGGGTTTTATTGTGGTGTCTAGCGCCGGTCTCCGGCAGTCTTTTACTCTTGATATTACATGTTATCGTTTTACTTTTGATATTACGCGTTATCGTTTTACCTTCGATATTACATGTTACCGTTTCACTCTTGATATTACATGCTACTGTTCTACTCCTGATTATGCATGTTAGCGGGGTACTTTAGATTTCACATGTCACCATTTTACTCTTGTTTATAAATCATGTTGCTACCGGGATAGCGGTTATAGTTTGCTCTTGATTATACATTATGATGCTAACATGGTTGTGGTTATGGTTACTTTGCTCGAGGCTGCAGCACGCGCACCCGCGTTTGGCCACCGCTAAGGGTGCGCTTTTTCGGAAAAGCGGTCTATGACCGTGTATACCCACGAGGTGGTACGTAGGGGTCCCTTATTAGTTGCGGGGTTTGAGGCGCCGAGGCGCGAGCGGTGCGACCCGTCGGTTTAGTTGTCGACGTGGTCGGGTGTTTGCAGGTACGTGCGACCCGTCGGTTTAGTTGTCCGACATGGTCGGGGTTGTTACAGGTACGGCACGGCCCGTCGGTTTAGTTGTCCGACGGGGCCAGGTATTACAGGTACGGTACGGCCCGTCGGTTTAGTTGTCCGACGGGGCCGGGTATTGCAAGATACAGGGGCACAGGTTATTCCCCACGCTTGGGAGGGTGGTTACTCCGGTTTGCTTTACGGTTTGATTTACTACTTTTCCTGCTCTATTGTTATATTCGTCACTGACTTCCCACATCGTGACAGGGTCCAGACGGGGGGAGCGGTAGGCGACGGTGAGGACGGGGCAGGAGCTTCCCGGTCGATGGGATGTTGGGTTATAAGTAATGGATCTAAATAGGGAAAAAACACCTAGAGGGGGGTGAATAGGTGTAAACAATAAACACTCAAAAAATCATTGCGCAAATAAACCCAATGCGGAAAAATAAAAGAACACGCAAGATTTTTACGTGGAAAAACTCCAAACCGGAGTAAAAAACCACGGGACCGATAACACGGCGAAATCCACTAGAATTAACACACGTACAAGGTGATATACCGTACTCACAGACGACTCAACCTTTTTCATACGCTCCTAGTAGATCTTCCCGCTCGCTCCACGACGCTTCTCGAATCCACGATCCGCGCCCAACGCTGAATCCACAGCGTCCAACGTCGAGTCCACGACGTCCAACCGAATCCACGGTCTTCACCCAGTGGCACGCTTCGAATCCACGAACGTACCTCGCTCCGAATCCACGAGAGCGGTTGCACCTTGAATCCACAAGGCCACGCGAGTCCACGCGCCGATTTTGGGGTAAATCGTTGTTTGTTTGGGTGGTGATGATCCGCCGAATACTTAGATTAAAGATAGATCGGAAATACCATCTAAGTATTCATTGATTTGATTCTACTCAAAATGTGAGTATGGAAAACCTAGAATCAAATCAATCAATATAGATGAAGAAACATAGAATAAATCTATTGATTTCCTTTCTTCTCTATATATGTGGATTTTTTCTTTTCGGCTATTTTCTTCTGTATGTGATTAGCCGATGTATTGCGGATGCCCTAGAAATGAATACAGGGCCTATTTATAGGTTAGAAACCCTAGGAAGAATATACGGATCAAAAACAGCCTTTTCTGGAAAGAATTACCGACGGCGATCCGGATTGGATTTGGCGATCCGGATTGCAGAAGCACAAAAGACGGTTTCCAGAAAATGCTTGTTCGGGATCCGGATCGTAGTCCCCGATCCGGATCGTTCATACAGTTTCACCAAACATCATGTTCGGGATCCGGATTGCAAATCCTGATCCGGATTGGAAAAGTGAAAGGTAAAACCAGTGTTCGGGATCCGGATCAAAAGATGCTGCGATCCGGATTGAAACAGTGTATGAACCAACACCCTTCGGGATCCGGATTGCCGAGCCCGATCCGGATCCTGAACATGTCCCATGTCCAGTTTTTGATGTTTAAGCAATTAAAACCTCTTCCAGGTGTTTCTACACTATAAGAAGTATTCGGATCATCAAAATTCTTTAGTTAAACGTACCTGATCCTTTTGAATTCTTCTTTCTTGAGATTGAGGTATACGATCCAAAGTTTCTTCATCTTCAATCTTCAAGACTTAATACATTCACGAAATACGCCAACTCAAATTCCGTAACAATCTCCCCCTTTGGCGGTTTCGTGACAAAACACAAATCCACAAAAGAAAATTCAAAAAGATATTTTTGTTGCTATCACCATACAACAAAAATTTACAAAAGAGATCCAGAAATTAAAAACATGAGATAAACTCCTAGAACAGACTCTAGACTTAGACATCTGTAATCTCTGCACACAGAAGGCATTCTTGACAAACAAAATCGTTAGATACCTCAAGAATTGAATCATACAAAACCAAATACAGAGATAGAGTTTATTCTCATCATGACATTTGAAAAATTCAGATATGTAAGAGAATCATAGTTAAAACCAACATATCTTCTAAGCATTCGAAAACCAAATGTCAAAGTATGTTAGTCCAACATCAACTTGTTAGTCATATTACATGCCCAAATAGTTAGTCGAATAGTTAGTATAGAGGCATGTCACAAATCACAAAGAAAAACCAAAGTTGAGTTGAAGTCATACTTACCTTGATATTCACAATCATTGTTCATTGTTCAAAGTTCTCTCTAACTCTCTCCCCCTTTTTGTCACAAAACAAAGCCAAAACGTAGCAAGAGCTACAATATGTAAGGAGAGTTAAAAAGTTCTATTAATATGCGCAAACTGAACGAGAGAACTAGACTAAAAATCAAATAAGACTAAAACGTAAAATCCTGCACAAAAAGAAAAGAAAATGAGTTAAAAATGGTCAGTCTCAGAATTGGAGTCGTCAGAGCTTGTGCAACCCATGTTAGAGAGTATCTTTCGCACCCGCTTGTCCATTGAATTGATCCTTCTTCGTTATGGTAATGAGCTGCCGTCGTGATTTCAAGCTCATTGGCAATTCTTTGTTGTTCCTTCAAAATTTGTTCTTGCTTAACGGATAGTCGCTGTTGTTCCTTGAAGATCGAAGTCAGTGATGCTTCATCATCGTGCCGGGTTCTTGTCGAGGTGGTGAGGCCGAGGTGCCGCCACAAGGTCTCTTTCCAGTAACATGTGGCAATTTGTGAAGCGATTTCACAATCGTTGATTCATCTATCATTCCGCAACTGTGCTGATATGATGTTGAGCTTATATCAATGTTGAACTTTTGTAAGATCCTCATGATGATTAGAGGAAACGGAAGTCGCA
>JAQOTM010000158.1:191712-239915 GCA_029168755.2 Tillandsia fasciculata | reverse complement strand
GCAGGAGCCCTTCCCCTTTGCAGCAGTTTGGACGCCCCTTCAACTTCCAATTGTGTCCCCAGTCAATCGATTCATTTTCGATTTCAGTATCTGAGTCAGCTTGTTGCTCATTTTTGTCCTCTTGCTTCTCGTTCGGCTTTTTGAGATCTTTACATGAAACCATGGCCGTGGAGCAGGAAATGATCCAGGAGAATGCCATTGGTGTCAGTGCTTTGAGTTTTTAGAAAATGTCCTGTGAAGACCAACTCAAGAACATATGAAAAATCGTCAATTTTGAAAAATTTGAAAATTTGTACCTAGACAATCATAATCATGTAGAGAAGCCAAGAATCAAATTAGTTTTCCAAAAAGAATTTTAAAAATAGATCAATTCCATGATTTTCAAAAATTCCTCTTTTATGCCCTAATACCGAATTTTTAGAAATCGAAGCCTAAAAACTCGTTAAACTTGTGAAATCCCAGCATAAAAGCAAAACTAATTGACCCAGAGTTCTTATTTCAAAAGAAATTTGATCAAAAACCATTCACAAACGAAAAAAATCCAAGATTTTCAACTCACGTTTGATGAAAAACAGAAAAACTGTGAAAAACCGAGTTTTGATCATGAAAACTTACTTGAATCCGAAGAACTTTGAGTTTTGAAGCACCAAAAGGCAAGAAATCTAGAGAGAGAAACTCTAGAGCTTGAAAACCAGAAATTAGGGTAAAAATCTCG
Organism: Tillandsia fasciculata; assembly: GCA_029168755.2. Taxonomy (NCBI): domain Eukaryota; kingdom Viridiplantae; phylum Streptophyta; class Magnoliopsida; order Poales; family Bromeliaceae; genus Tillandsia; species Tillandsia fasciculata. The sequence continues at coordinate 239,200 of JAQOTM010000158.1, read as the reverse complement.
AATCTGAAAGTTTCTATATAAAACCCTAGCCGTGATCCGGATCGGATCGAGAATGTGATCCGGATCGGCTACCCGCAGGAAGAATCCTGCGTTCGGGATCCGGATCACTTGCCCGATCCGGATCGGCTACAACTTTTTCTTCAGAAAAATTTAGAAAAATAATAAAATCCAGAAAAAGTATGTAAGCACTTTACCATGTCAACTTTAAACAAATGACATCGTTTCATACAACAAGAAATAGATTATGAAAATCTATCAAAAATATCCAAAAATGAAACGAAAATTTACGAAAGTTAAAACACTTAAAGTTGAACAACTTCAATTACATCTATCCTGATCTATGTGTAATGCCTTTATCAAATCATCAATTTTAGTAAAGAAAATGAAGTACCAAGATCAATAGATGTTTGAAATCCCAGATAAGTTAGATAATATATCTAGACAATCTGTTGAAGGAGTGGCTCTTTGAGCATCTTTTATCAAAAATCCCACCTTATACCAACCATGAAATACGACTGAGTCAAGTATTTCAATATGAATTTCATCAACAATTTTCAAACAAAAATTTGCTTTTCATTCATGGAGTATCTTTTTCTTTCATTTTCTCCATGTGGTGGTAGTTTTCACACTCCTCATTGGGATGTAACTCTTTCCACATCTTTTGAGCATTTTACATTTCATTGACTCCCCCTCAATTGGCTATCAATTATTTAATATATAAGGTATTCAACCAAACCATTGATCTCGAATTCATACTCGACTAAGCAATCAAATATGATAATGACTATACCAAGAGATCATTGAGAGAGAAATTGACTTTGATCACTTAAAGATGGTTTAATTAACGTAAATGATCATTGCAACATTGAAATATTATGACATCAAAAGCATAATAAATTTCTAAATGCATAAAAGGATGCAATTAAAGTCAATTATGATTTATGCTCAATTAATGTCCTATGTACAAAACATAGATAAAGAACAAAACAAAAACAAAAAAACAAAACCTAACCTAAGCAAAGGTTTCAAAAGAGTTTATTTCAAGGAAAGCATGCCAATTGCTTTACGCAAGTGAATAAAACGTTTTTGATCCAAAGGTTTTGTTAAGATATCAGCTAATTGATCCTCAGTTGAAATATATGACAGTTGAAGAATGTTTGATTCAACTAGCTCTCTAAGAAAATGATATCTAAGTTCAATATGTTTTGTTCTAGAGTGCAACACAGGGTTTTTAGAAATGTTAATAGCACTAGTGTTGTCACATAAAATGGTTACCGAAGATGTTGAAATCCGGAAATCGCTCAACACGCTCTTCATCCAAATCAATTGGGTTGAACAACTTCCTGCAGAAATGTACTCCGCTTCGGCAGTCGAGAGTGCTATGCAGTTCTGCTTTTTACTGTGCCATGCAACAAGGCAGTGGCCAAGATAGAAGCATGCACCACTCGTGCTTTTCCGGTCATCCACCGATCCAGCCCAATCGGCATCTGAGTATCCAACAATATCCAAAGTCGTTCCCATAGGATACCAAATTCCGAAATTGATTGTACCTTTGATATACCGGATGATCCGTTTCACCGCTTTCAGGTGAACCTCCTTCGGTGCTGATTGATATCTCGCACAAATCCCAACACTGAAGGATATATCCGGGCGACTAGCCGTGAGATATAGTAGACTTCCAATCATACTGCGGTACAGTTTCTCGTCTACATTCTCACTTGTGATTCACTTCCAAGTCCCTTATGGCTAGTTCCCATTGGAGTCGGAAAATCCTTAGAATTTTCAAGATCAAACTTTTTGACCAACTCCAGTGCATACTTGGATTGACACAAGTGAATTCCTTCATCGTTTTGTTTAACTTGTAATCCAAGAAAATAATTCAATTCGCCCATCATGGACATCTCAAATTCGCTTTCCATGGTCTCCGCGAATTTAGAAGCATCATTATCTCTTGTTGCTCCAAAAACAATGTCATCGACATAGATTTGAGCAACTATGAAATTGTTTTGATAATGCTTCACAAAGAGAGTCCTGTCAGCTCCCCCTCGAGTGTAGCCCTTTTCCAAAAGGTGCTTAGTCAACCTTTCGTACCATGCTCGCGGTGCTTGTTTCAGACCGTAAAGAGCCTTTTTCAGACGAAAAACATGGTTAGGTAGTTTATGATCCACAAAACCTTTCGGTTGAGCTACATAAACTTCCTCATTTAAAAATCCATTTAAAAAGGCGCTCTTAACGTCCATTTGAAATAATCTGATTTTAAAATGACAAGCAATTGCAAACAATATACGAATGGACTCGAGTCTAGCTACAGGGGCGAAGGTTTCATCAAAGTCTATACCTTCTACTTGAGAATAGCCTTGAGCAACTAACCTTGCTTTGTTCCTGATGATAGTACCTTCTTCGTTTTTCTTGTTCTTGAAGATCCATTTGGTACCTATCACATTGTGTTGCTTCGGAGGCTTCGTCAATTCCCAGACTTTGTTTCGCTCGAATTGATGGAGCTCTTCCTTCATTGCTTTAATCCAGTAATCATCTTGGAGAGCTTCATCAACATTCCTTGGTTCGATTTGAGATACATAGCATGCAAATCCGCAAACCAATTGTCTCCGTGTTCTAACTCCTTCTTGTGGATCTCCAATTATGTTCGATTCAGGGTGATCCTTGGAGATGCGTAACGTTTGAGGTAGAGGAGTAGGCGGAGGTACACGAGATGATTCCTGCACATCAGATAAGCTTGAAGAACCGTTAGATGCATCAACATTATTATCGAAAGAATTGTTAGAAGAAGATGCATTAGCAGGTGTATCATCATCAAGAGAGATATCGAGGGTAGATTTTTCAGATTCAAAGTGAAAAGCTTCATCTACCTTAACATTTATCGATTCTACGATCGTCTTAGATTCTAAGTTAAAAACTCGATATGCTCTGCTGTTTGTAGAATAACCTAAGAAAATCCCTTCGTCACTTCGAGAGTCAAATTTTCCAAGATTTTCGCGATCACGTAAAATAAAACACCGACTCCCAAAGATGCGAAAATATTTGATGTTAGGTTTTCTACAAAACCAAAGTTCATATGGTGTATTCAAAGTCCCCGGGCGCAAATACACGCGATTGATAACATAGACAGCAGTGTTCACCGCTTCAGCCCAAAAATATAAAGGTAAGTTCCGGCTGTGAAGCATAACACGTGCCATCTCCTGTACGACCCTGTTTTTGCGCTCGACTACACCATTTTGTTGAGGTGTGTAAGGTGCGGAGAATTCATGTTTAATGCCATTAGAAGTGCAAAAATCAATGAATTTGGAATTTATGAATTCCCCACCTCTATCACTCCTAACTCGAGTAATCCTTTCATTCTTTTCAATCATAATACGATTGCAGATTTCGAGAAAAGAATCAAAGGTATCAGCTTTTTCTTTTAAAAAGGCTACCCAAGTATATCTAGAAAAATCATCAACCAACAAGAAAATATACCATTTACCTCCCAGAGATGGTTGACGAGTTGGCCCCATTAAGTCCATATGCAAAAGTTCCAAAGGCCGTTTTGTACCTATGTGGTTCAAATTCTTGTGTGCAGTCCTAGACTGTTTTCCCTTTTGGCAACCGCCACACACAAGGTTTTGTTCAAAAGAAAGTTTCGGAACCCCCTTGACCACATCTTTATTTGAAATTCTAGCAAGTTCCTTAAAGTTTATGTGACCTAGCCTTTCATGCCAAAGTGTTTCATTTTTCAAAGATGCTAGGTTACATTTTTCAGAAATCTTAGAAGGAACTACATAACAATTGTTTTCTGATCTAACCCCCTTTAAAAAGAAAGCATGGTTCATGTCAGTTACAGTGCATTTATCAGATGAAAAATTAACTGAATAACCACTATCACACAGTTGACTTATGCTTATGAGGTTAGTCTTAAGGCCATGAACAAATAACACATTATCTAGAACCGGGCCATCTGGAATAGCTACCGTTCCCTTTCCAACAATTTTGGAAGACCGACCATCTCCGAAAACAACAAGTCCTCCGGAGTTTTTCTCAAATGTTTGAAAACAGTTTTTATCGCCGGTCATATGACGGGAACACCCGCTATCCAGGTACCAAGACGAACTATCATATGCATGCAAGGAAACATTGGTAGCAAGACAGGGAAAGATTTCACCTTTGCGCACCCAAACCTTTTTGGAGTGCGTCGGTAATGGTCGTGAAGTTGATTTCCTAGGTGAGAGCGTCTTGCTTGAAGAATTGCTGCTCCTTGATGATGTCGTCTTGAGCGGTGTACTACCAAGGCTCTTTTCCTTCAATTGATTGGAGTTGTTTTCGAGGAATAGCCCTTTTGGTAGTCATTGCAAGATGTTCTTGAGGTGTGCGTTTGGCTCCAGTCTTGCAATTTCTTCTTATGTGCCCTGAAATGCCACAACGAAAACATACCTTGGATCTTGTCGATTCCGAAGAAGATGTAGTAGGTTCGTTGTCGTTGCTTGTCGTGAACACCGGTGTCGGAGGAGGAGATACCGACTGAGGCACAAATACTGTACCACTCGAACTTGGAATGTCTCCAGTTTGAGTGTATCCGAGGCCGAACTTATTTCTTTGACCGAGACCAAGAAGTCTGTCCAACTTACTCCTTCCAGAAGAAAATCTCTGTAAGTCATCCTTTAGTTGGCGTATGGTCTCCGTCATTTCCAATTTTTCCTGTCGAGCCTCGCCGTTGAGCTTCAAGAAGTAATTCGCTTTGTTCACCATATCCATATAATTCTTCTCGAAATGCTCATTGGACTCTTGAAGGGAAACATTTGTCTTAATCAGATTGTCCCTTTCCACTTCAAGATCGGTTGAGATAGAGGTTACTCTTTTTACTTCATCTTCAAGATCCTGTAATCTCTCTTTCAACCCCTTGTTTTGCTTAGCCAGTTTCTTTGAATCCCTCAAAAGCTTATGGTAGGCTAAAACAAAATCTTCACCTTCCGAATCATCTGATTCATCGTCCGTTGCAATCTTTTCCACAGTGGAGTTGGACAGTGAGTCGGATGTACTTGCCATTAAGCACATGAAGGGAGAAGATGTAGTGGACGCGTGGAAAGCTGTCGCGTTGTCTTCTTCATCACTTGACGATGACTCATTTGACGTGGAGTTGTCATCCCAAGTAACGACTTGCATCGCCTTCTTCTTTGCCGGATTCTTGTTGGGACATTCCGTTGCTATGTGGCCGTAGCCTCGACATTTGAAACACTGAACTTGTCCCTCAGAACTTTTCTTATCCTTTGAGAAGTTCTCTTGGCTTCTTGACTTGTAACTTGAAGAACCCTTGCCTTTCTTCGACTTTCCGAAGGATGGAGTTTTGCTTGAATTTCCCCTTCGAAAGTTGCGGCGAAACTTCCTTGTCAAGAGAGCGAGCTGCTTCTCAAAGTCCTCCATAGAAATGTTCTCGTCGTCGTCCGAGGAGGATGAATCCGCGTCTTCTTCTTTAGTTGATTTCAATGCGTAACCTGAAGACTTAGAAGAGGATGCCTTTCCAGAAGAATAGTTAGTAGGAAAAGTCATTTCATAAGTTTGTAAAGCACCTACTAATTCTTCTACACGCATTTCGTCCGGGTGTTTAATTGTTTCAATGGCTGCGACCTTCGGGCGAAATCGTTCAGGAAGAGTTCTTAGAATTTTTCTTACAACTTTAAATTCTGGAATCTTCTCTCCCAAGTTAGCACATGAGTTCACGATGTCTTGCAATCGTGTGTAATAGTCAGTGAAGGATTCATTCTCTGCCATAGAGATAGAGTCAAACTTGCTCGTGAGCATTTGCAGTTTCTGAATCTTCACTAAGTTAGTTCCCTCATGCGTAACTTGAAGAACATCCCAGATTTCTTTCGCAGTCTCACATGCCGAGACGCGAGAGAACTCAGTTTGTGACAAAGCATTAAATAGAGCATTAATCCCTTTGCCATTGTAAGAAGATAAGTCTATCTCTTCCTTGGTCCATTTCGACCTAGGTTTTAAGGTGCGAACATCATCTAAAATTTCAGTTGGATTAGACCATCCTAATTCAATTGATTGCCACACCCTTTCGTCGATGGAAATTAAGAAAGCTTTCATCCGTACTTTCCAGTACGCATAATTTGTTCCATCAAAGAAAGGGGGTCGATTGATGTTTCCACCTTCAACCATTGTTTACAACCCTATTCCCGCTCTGATACCACTTGTTGGGTTTAGGTTAATAAGGATCTAAATAGGGGAAAAAACACCTAGAGGGGGGTGAATAGGTGTAAACAATAAACACTCAAAAAATCATTGTGCGATAAAACCCAATGCGGAAAAATAAAAGAACACACAAGATTTTTACGTGGAAAAACTCCAAACCGGAGTAAAAAACCACGGGACCGATAACACGGCGAAATCCACTAGAATTAACACACGTACAAGGTGATATAACGTACTCACAGACGACTCAACCTTTTACCATACGCTCCTAGTAGATCTTCCCGCTCGCTCCACGACGCTTCTCGAATCCACGATCCGCGCCCAACGCTGAATCCACAGCGTCCAACGTCGAGTCCACGACGTCCGACCGAATCCACGGTCTTCACCCAATGGCACGCTTCGAATCCACGAACGCACCTCGCTCCGAATCCACGAGAGCGGTAACACCTTGAATCCACAAGGCCACGCGAGTCCACGCGCCGATTTTGGGGTAAATCGTTGTTTGTTTGGGTGGTGATGATCCGCCGAATACTTAGATCAAGAGTAGATCGGAAATACCATCTAAGTATTCATTAGTTTGATTCAACTCAAGATGTGAGTATGAAAACCTAGAATCAAACTAATCAATATAGATGAAGAACCATAGAATAGATCTAATGATTTCCGTTCTTCTCTATATGTGGATCTAAGGCCGTATAAAATGATATTTGAAAATGACGGCTCTATTTTCCGATGCCCTAGAAATGAAATAGAAGGGCTATTTATAGGTTAGAAACCCTAGGAAGAATATTCGGATCAAAAACAAACTTTTCTGGAAAGTTTTACCGACGGCGATCCGGATTGCATAAGCCACGATCCGGATCGCAGACGCACAGAATGCAGTTTCCAGAAAATCGCCTGTTCGGGATCCGGATCATAATCCACGATCCGGATCGTTCATACATTTTCACAAAACACCCCATTCGGGATCCGGACTGCCCAAGCTGTGATCCGGATTGCAGCAATGTATGAACGAACACCTTTCGGGATCCGGATTGAAAGTCCACGATCCGGATCCTGAACATGTCCCATGTTCAGTTTTTGATGAATATGCAATTAAAACCTCTTCCAAGTGTTTCTACACTATAAGAAGTATTCGGATCATCAAAATTATTTAGTTAAACGTACCTGATCCTTTTGAATTCTTCTTTCTTGAGATTGAGGTATATGATCCACAGTTTCTTCATCTTCAATCCTCAAGACTTAAACAATCACGAAATACGCCAACTCAAATTCCGTAACACGTGCGCCCTCGAAAACCCCAGGCGAAATCGCCTTCTCCCTCTCCCGCACGCTCGGGTGAAGCCCAAAAAGGGAAACAGGAGGAAAAATGGGGCGGTTTGGGCCTAAATAGGCCATTTTTGGACTTTCGGGCGCACCCTTTCGGGCGCCCGAAAGTTTCCGGGCGGCTATAGTAGCCGGCCCGCCGCGGTCCACGCGCACATGCCGTGCCAGCGAGGCGCCACGTCAGCAACGCTGAGCCAGCCAGGGGCCGACACGTGTCCATGGACCCGTGCACCGCGACCACTGAACAGCGGCGGCCAATGGGAGGCCGCCACGTGGACCGCACTACCTCTCCGTGCTGACGCCGGCCGCAGCGACTCGTCACATCGCACGTTGACGCGCGAATGGGAGGCCGACACGTGGCCTGTCCCCACTGACACGCTACAGTGCCGCCGCGCCTTCCCCGCGCACGCCTGCAGCCCTCGGTCAGAGCGACCAATGGCAGCGCGACACGTGGCGGTCTTCACCTACCACGCGCGCCTCGAACCGCGCGCCACAGCGCTTGCGCGCGCGAGCTTTGCCTCGGGATTCGCGCCCGCACCTCAGGATCCGTGCCCGATGCCTCGGATCCGTGCCACTGCCTCAGGATCCGTGCCCGATGCCTCGGGATCCGTGCCACTGCCTCGGAATCCGTGCCCGATGCCTCGGGATCCATGCCACTGCCTCGGGATCCGTGCCGCTACAGTCGATTTCCGGGCGCGCACAGTAACTTTTTGGGTGCAACCTCAATCCGGTCCGGGCTGCTACAGTAACCGGTCCGCCCGAGCCGGACCGGGTTCGTTACAGCCCAAACCCAGTTTGCTACAGTATTTTCCGGGCGCCCGGAACTCACTTTCGGGCGCCCGAAACTTGGGCCAAGGCCCAGTTTCGCCCGTTTTCGCCCGTTCTCGCCCGTTCTTCGCCCGTTCTTCGCCCGTTTTCGCTCAAATTTGACGGGCAGCCACAGTTTAACTTGATTTACCCCATGGTACTTAAACTTTTCAGTTTAGACCCTTTTTGATTTCCCAAAAGTCCCACTGTCTTTGAATTCGCTGGCGGAGCCCGTTCTCTCAATCCGGGTGTCCGATTAACGCGAAACTTTTACTGTGGCTTTAAAACATATTTACGGAGCTCCCGTAATTTTCTCAGAATTTTCCGAGACTATGAATTTTCCACTTACAATCTGGGCCCACTTTCTCATATAAGATTCTAGATATCTTATTTTAATCCCGATTTGGGCCCAATTCATTTCCAGGTCATCCTGTACTTACCTAACTCAATAAAATAGTATTTCATACCATTTTATTTACATTTATTATATACCAAATTCTGGTTCACTACATTCTACCCCCCTTAAAATAAGTTTCGTCCTCGAAACTTGAGTCACACCTCGATTCCTACTCAATCAAGAGGGGGAAACTTTGCCCTCACTATCGGGCTCACTGAACCTCGTGACCGGCATTATGCTGCCTGCTCGCCCACAATTACACGAGCAGCTCATTCATAAATTCCTATCTCATCTCAGGGACAATTTTCTGACCTGATGTCTGGCCACTTTCACCAAATAGGCAAGAGATACGCTTGAGCACTTGCTCTCTCAATTGCCACAACTGGCGAAGTCTCATTTTGCGGGATCTTTAATTTAATTCCGCGATCATTTTCCACAATAAGGTTGCGTCTGCAACCTATTACAGTTACCGCAATTTTCGGTCACTCCGCTATCTAATGTGGAGTGCAAAGGCCAACCCTCAAGTCCTCGACTATTTGACACGCCACTAGCGCTCTAAGTCCACGGGTTATCAGCTAACCCGATATCTCGGACTACTAATAGGTCCACAGACCACGGTCCAATAGGGCCCATAGCCCAAAATTAATCCACACTGTGAAATGGCTCTCACTCTAGCCCACAGATCCAGACGTCATACGGATAGATCCCCAATCAGGACTACCGTCCCCTCACTCCCACTAGGAGCTACAGTATCTAGATCATCGCTAGCCCTACGGCCTGGTCACATCACACCCTCGGTGTACTAACAGCCTCAAGGCTCACGTGTGACATTCCACGTTCCCGGGTCATCGCTCGGACTACCGTCCCGACCAAATCTCTATCATGCCCCGCCATCAGGTCTCGGGCCGCTGTCTCTCACAGCTGACTGCGCCTGCCCACTGGGCTACAGGCCCACAGTCCACAAACATGGTCCAGGCACGGATCGTCCCCAAGCGAACCCGCTAATCGTCGCCACGCGACACTATGCTCACCGAGCAAAACCAACAACTAGCCGTCAACCCACGATCCGAACTCTGTATCGACTCTGGCCACACTAGGGCAAAGGCTAATGTGCCAACTACTCCGCTCTCTCTGGCTAACGATACTCGTGCTCCATGAGCACCCATAAAGTTGGGCGTCCTACGCCCCCGCGCTAACTTGCGTAATCCAAAGTGCTAAGGGATTGCTTAAGCACACCACGGCTCTCGTGCAGCTCTCCCAACTAGGTCGAAGCACCGCGATACTGTTCACCAACTCTGGTGATTAACATGCAACCCTGCGGTGGCAACCCTTGCCATTATGCCGATCCCTCAGACCGGCGCCATAAAACTCCCGATTACTTGCGAGGTTTTCGAATCTCGAAACCTATCCTGGGTTTTACCAGCCCCACTATGCGGCACTCAGCCATGAAGACATGCCACACAGTCAATGCCATCATCAGGGCGAACTTTTGCCTCTAGGCCCGTAAGTCTTTCTTGCCCCAACCTTTTGGACACAGCAACTTGGCTCTCGCAACAAGGCGATCACCGGCATTTCATGAGTCGGTCTCTCACTGGACCTCATCAACTATACCTTGTCGGCAAACCGACTGACACAAGCTTATGGCTTCTTTCACAGAAGGTGCAGGGTGCACCGACAAAGGCTCGGCGGCCACCTGCCACACTCTCTACTGTTGCCTCTTAGCTTGGTCTATTTCCCATTTTTCTTGGGATAATGTCACTCGCCCACCTAAGCGTCGTAATCCGCTTCCCTGCCGGCGGAAGACCTCCGCTTATCGGCAACAAACATCGGTCTGCTGCTGGACCACATCAACAAGAGCGGTCACCTAACATCGCAGCTCGTATACCACGTTTGACCCCGAGCCCTCTCGGACTCGAGCCGAACAAGTGCGTTTCCCTATGTGGTGTCATCGCCAATACGCACACCACAACGAAACAACAAGCCAAACTTAGCCATTCGAGCAACGCGCAGCCCGTATACCGACAAAAGGCTCGTCGACCAAATCATGCGAAAGTATAAGAGGGTACTCCTTTTCATCTCCAACATTACGTTGTCGGCCGCCCAACGTAATATCCGAAGGATGAAAGCTCGTTGCCCTCGATCAGTCCCAACATCCTTTTTGGGAACGACAGAAACCCAATCAAGTACTTTCGCCCAACAATCCACACACTCTCTCGTGCTAATCCCTAGGGTCTCCCTAAGGTTGCTAACCACCTAGGACTATTCCTAGGCTCTGATACCACTCTAATCTGTCACGCCCCGGGTCCGCCAATTTGTACGGTTCGGGCACGCCAACAGACCCGCCAATCGGGCACGACCTCTCGCTACCCGAAAGGAACGGTAACATCCATCTCGAATCAAAACAAGTGTATGATGAGATAAATATCAGAGTAAAATCACTACTAATTAAAACTTTCATTCAATAACAAATAGTTAAAGCGGAAATGAAAGCATGATAAGAATGAACCATAATGAACTTTATTACATTTTACAACTCTCAACTTGCAATTAAAATAATATTACAATCTTTTCCTCACAATACATGGTTCACTCGAAACATAAAAGAAAGGTACCTCTGCTAGACCCTCTAGGTCTCTATGCTGCTGGGCTCTTGCCCCTGACGTATGCCTCGCCGTCTGCATCTGAACCGTCTCGACCGCTATATCCAAAGCTGAACCTGTGGGGGGAGTCACCCAAGGGATGTGAGAACTACGACCGAGTTCCCAGTGGGTTCAACCACCGAGAAGAAATGTCCTACACCACTTGGTCCAATGGAAGCAATAATAATAGTGCTAGGAAACTAAAATCCTCAATATCAAACTGCAGCTATGCAATGTACCATGTCACTACACTATCTGTGTAAAACCATCTACCCAGCACTAATCTGTCTAGCCACACTAGGCTGCTAAGCACCCACTCGGCCACTATGCCGCTGTATACAGGGTTCAACTAACCCGGCCACCTTGGCCACTCTATTTTCTTTATTCTTTAGATTCTGGTGCTTTAGTTCAAGTTAACCCTCAGAAATTCTTATCCAACGGGCCCGAGCCCGGTAGTCCTGCTACCATAAGATAAGGTTTCTAAGGTTGCCGATAACACCCGCGAAGTGTTACCCCGTCCTACGAAGTAAATGTGCTCTTCGGACCACCGCTATCGGAGGGAGGGGGCTTCCCTGCGTCCGATCCTGATGCGCCCGGGGAGAGGGCAAGCCCTTTACGTCCCACAGAGCCACATTTCAACCTTCGAAGGCACGCCCGTTTTATTATCTTTGTATTTCAATTGCTCCGTCCTACGGCTGAAGCGTCCCGAACGGGTCTCTACCCGGGAGAGGGATTACCGCCCGTACCTCCAACCTGGGTTGGCTCCACCGAGGATCTTTATGTTCTTTTTCTTTTCTGTTCTTTTTACTTTAGTTCTTAGCCTCTTTGCTTTTGAACACTTACTTTTCTTTTCTTTCTCACTCGAGCCTTCAGCTCACATTGCCACTGGCAATTTCTATCACTCTTTTCTTTGAGCATCTAGCTCTTTGCTTTCACTTTAAGCCTTCCGAAAGTACCTCGTCCGACGGGTCACTGCCCAGGGAGTCCTGCTCCACTTGACGAGTCTCAAATTCGAAGGCGCCATTTACATTCTCTTTATCTTAAGCAATTTGCTTGTCTTGCTTATTAACCAAATTTTAGCTCTATCCTGAGCAATTTGCTTGTCTTGCTTATTAATCACTTTTTCATCCCTTACCCTAGGTCTTGCCACATGGGTAACCAGAGAGTCTCCTGGACTCTTACACATTTCACTTTCTTTGTTTAACTCAGATTGAAGTTAACGTTATTGTCCATTTACCCAGACACCCTATAACTCTTTAGGGTTATATTTGTTTAATTCTTTAACCTTGGGATCTTATCCCACTTTCCTGATTCCTTACTGAATCCTAGAGTTAACTTAACTCTATTTTACTGTTCCACTTTTAACTCAGAGTTATATTGACTCTAGCTTCTTGTCTGTGAGTTTAAACTCTTCTGGATCACTTTAGGTTCCCTTTACCTAAGTTTCATATTATACTCATCCTAGAGTCCCGTGACTCTATGTTGATCACTCTATCCAGTGTCCTTAGGTTAATTTTCCTAAGACAGTGCCACTCGTTCAATCCTAGGGTAACTCCTAAGTTTGATGCCGCTCGGTGAACCCTGAAACTAGATTTTCTCCTAGTCTTGCTACCAACATGTTCCCTTTCCTTATGTCACATGCTTCCTAGGGCTGTACCCTAACATGCTCATAATCATGAATAGCTAATCATTTTCATGCATGCAATTATTTTCCTCTCATTCATAAAATAATATTTATCCTCTAGACATGCAATTCTATCCTCTATCTTTGGCAACCAACAGTTGCACTTTTCATCTGTGTCCTTTTACACGCGCGCATTTATCATCTGTCTCCGGCAACCAACAGTTGCACTTTTTCATCTGAATCCATCTACGCAGGCAATCATAATCATAATTACCTAACGCCTCTAACAGGCTACTATCATGCTTCGAATTGAAAAGCAAAGGAGCAAGGGGAGAGGTCACCCCTTTTCGGCAGAATTCCCCACCTTGTGGAGTTCGAAATTCCTTTCATATCTCCGCACTTGATCGCTATTCTGCCAATTGCTCGTAGACACTTGCAATTGGCCTCCACGCGGCTCCAATTGGTACCTCGAGTTTGCACGCAAAACGGAGCATGCTTCTCTGAAGGTTGCACGCAAAACGATGCGCGATCTCTCTTGCCCTGCATGCAAAATGGTGCACACTATTAGTGACGGCACGCTAAACAGTGCGCGACAACGCGACCTGCACGCGAAACGGAGCACATACCTCAAATTGGCACGCAAAACGGTGCACGCTCCACTGTAAGGTTGTACGCGGAACGGTACACCTTCATCCAGTCCTGTACGCAAAACGAGATGCATCGTTAGAACCGGCACGCAAAACGGTGCGCGATAACACGAACTGCACGCGAAACGGTGCACGTACCTCGAAACTGCACGCAAAACGGTGCACATTTGACTGTAGGGTTGCACGCAAAATGGTGCACCTTCATCCAGTCCAGAACGCAACACGAGGTACATTGTTAGAATCTGCACGCAAAACTGTGCGTGATAACACGAACCGCACGCGAAACGGTGGACGTACCTCGAAACTGCACGCAAAACGGTGCACATTTGACTGTAGGGTCGCACGCAAAACGGTGCATATTTTTCTGACCCTGGACGCAAATGGGACGTATTATTGGAGTCTGCTCGAAAAACGGTGCCCGTTAGTCCAACCTGCGCGCAAAACGGAGCACATACCTCGTATCGGCACGCAAAACGAGACGCGCCAAGAACGCCCGCAAAACTCGAGCAGTAAGACGGCACAGAAGAGTTGGGTCCCTAACATGCATGTGGCAAAGGGGTCAAACCCAAAATCCAAGAAGGAAGTTCAAAGCTGTGCCAAAAATACCACAAAAGAATGACGAACGGCCTACCTAGACCGCATCGCGTAGTCCATCTGGCTTCTTTGGAGCACCTTGCGCGCTCCACGGAGTCCACGGCGCGCTCGTGCGCGCTCGAAAACCCCAGGCGAAATCGCCTTCTCCCTCTCCCGCACGCTCGGGTGAAGCCCAAAAAGGGAAACAGGAGGAAAAATGGGGCGGTTTGGGCCTAAATAGGCCATTTTTGGACTTTCGGGCGCACCCTTTCGGGCGCCCGAAAGTTTCCGGGCGGCTATAGTAGTCGGCCCGCCGCGGTCCACGCGCACATGCCGTGCCAGCGAGGCGCCACGTCAGCAACGCTGAGCCAGCCAGGGGCCGACACGTGTCCATGGACCCGTGCACCGCGACCACTGAACAGCGGCGGCCAATGGGAGGCCGCCACGTGGACCGCACTACCTCTCCGTGCTGACGCCGGCCGCAGCGACTCGTCACATCGCACGTTGACGCGCGAATGGGAGGCCGACACGTGGCCTGTCCCCACTGACACGCTACAGTGCCGCCGCGCCTTCCCCGCGCACGCCTGCAGCCCTCGGTCAGAGCGACCAATGGCAGCGCGACACGTGGCGGTCTTCACCTACCACGCGCGCCTCGAACAGCGCGCCACAGCGCTTGCGCGCGCGAGCCTTGCCTCGGGATTCACGCCCGCGCCTCGGGATCCGTGCTCGATGCCTCGGGATACGTGCCACTGCCTCGGGATCCGTGCCCGATGCCTCGGGATCCGTGCCACTGCCTCGGGATCCGTGCCCGATGCCTCGGGATCCGTGCCACTGCCTCGGGATCCGTGCCGCTACAGTGGATTTCCGGGCGCGCACAGTAACTTTTCGGGCGCAACCTCAATCCGGTCCGGGCTGCTACAGTAACCGGTCCGCCCGAGCCGGACCGGGTTCGTTACAGTGCCAAAACCCCGGTTTGCTACAGTATTTTCCGGGCGCCCGGAACTCACTTTCGGGCGCCCGAAACTTGGGCCAAGGCCCAGTTTCGCCCGTTTTCGCCCGTTCTCGCCCGTTCTTCGCCCGTTTCGCTCAAATTTGACGGGCAGCCACAGTTTAACTTGATTTACCCCATGGTACTTAAACTTTTCAGTTTGGACCCTTTTTGATTTCCCAAAAGTCCCACTGTCTTTGAATTCGCTGGCGGAGCCCGTTCTCTCAATCCGGGTGTCCGATTAACGCGAAACTTTTACTGTGGCTTTAAAACATATTTACGGAGCTCCCGTAATTTTCTCAGAATTTTTCGAGACTGTGAATTTTCCACTTACAATCTGGGCCCACTTTCTCATATAAGATTCTAGATATCTTATTTTAATCCCGATTTGGGCCCAATTCATTTCCAGGTCATCCTGTATTTACCTAACTCAATAAAATAGTATTTCATACCATTTTATTTACATTTATTATATGCCAAATTCCGGTTCACTACAGCAAGGGCTGGCGCTGGCTTGCAGAGCAGTGTTGTCACGACCCGCAGTTTTATGCTGGAATTTTTTTTTTTTTTTTTGGCTTTGGCGCAGCGTCCCTGGTCTGTGGCAGATCCACTCCGCATACTGACGTAGCCCCCCCCCCTTTTGTACCGACGGGGGTCCCGTGTGTGTGCGTACGGCGAAACGAGTCGGTAAGTGCGCTTTAACTACAATATTCAAACACCAAAGCAGGAAGAAAAAGTATTCTTCAGTGGCCACCGGCATTTTTGAAAAGATAAATCCAAGGGTTTGAAAAATGATGTCTACACGACACCCGATGTTTTTTTTTTTTGAAATCATTTTCGAAATCCGTAAGTTTTTATTTGGAAAGAAACGGCAGGTCCAACCGGTGTGAAGT
Organism: Tillandsia fasciculata; assembly: GCA_029168755.2. Taxonomy (NCBI): domain Eukaryota; kingdom Viridiplantae; phylum Streptophyta; class Magnoliopsida; order Poales; family Bromeliaceae; genus Tillandsia; species Tillandsia fasciculata. The sequence continues at coordinate 223,117 of JAQOTM010000158.1, read as the reverse complement.
CAAAGGAAGCAAGCATCCATGCATCACATCATTCAGTCACCAGTCACACACACAAGTACAAGCAACACAGATACAGGCCACACGAATACACGTCCGAAAATAAAAGAGGAAAGAAAAGGAAAAACGATAAAGCATTTCAAGTTCGCAAAACACGTCGGAACCCTCGCGCAGCGGCCTCACCGACGCCCCGTACCCCTCTCCTGGCCTGTCACAACAATGGGAAGTCAGTGACTCTATTTTTGTCTAAATTTGAGAATAACGAGTGTAATGCTTAAAGAATTAAAGTCAGTTCTTGCAAACCAAAAACCACGGGGGTATCCAAGCTTTCCCCCTCGAGATTTCTCATAGCCTCCCTATAATAAAAACATGTGTGCCCGCCCCTCCTTGTTGCTTCCAACCTCTTCGCGGGGCTTGTGCGGCTCCTGAGCAGCCGCGAGGGGTCCCCACTACGGCACCTTGTGGGGTACACGGGCCCTCATGCCATCTTTCCGGAAAAATACACCAGTGCGGTGGCCAAACCGCCGGTGTGCGTGTAAGCAACCACGGGCTCCAGATATAGTAACAGTGTATGATAATATGTCCAATAAAGCTCTTACCATTACAGACGCTTACAATGAAGGGAATTAAATTCGACAAGAGTTAAAGAAGAGCATTAGCAGGGAAAAAATGTTGTACTCATGTAGAAATAAATCTTTTACTAACTTCCCCGGTGTGACAGGTAGGGTACCCACCTTACAGTGTAGATTCGGCTCGTCCGACGTCACCCTCGGTCCTTAGCGGCACTTGGACCTACGGAGCACCCCCTCCGCGGGGGTGGAAAAGACCATTAATTCTAGGAAAAACAGTTTGCGAAGGAAAGAAAATACCCGGTAGACCTACTCTACCCGAACCACGCCCAGGTGCGCTGAACTGAAGCGATACTAGGGGCGGCGGCGGATGTCGCGACACCCGGTGTGGTGACTGCAAGCTCCCCGTGCGGTATTTTGCCTAGGCGGCGGCGGCGCGGTTTGGCAAGAGTCCCGCGTGCGCCCCGCGGGGGAGCTTGCCCACGCGGCGGCGGTACGGTGCAGCGTCACCCGTGGAGCGCCCCGCGTGGGCAGTTTGCCCGCGCGGTGGCAGTGCGGTGCAGCGCCGCTCCGTGCGTGCCCCGCTCGGGCACTTGCCCGCGCGGGTGGCGGCGCGGCCCCGCAAGCGCCCCGCCCGGGCGATTTGCCCGCACGGCGGCGGTGCGGTGCGTCGCCGCCCCGGGAGCGCCCCGCGCGGTCAGTTTGCCCACGCGGCGGCAGTGCGGTGCATCGCCGCCCCGTGCGCGCAGGTGACGGCGCGGCCCCGCAAGCGCCTCGCGTGGGTGATTTGCCCGCGCGGCGGCGGTGCGGTGCGGCGCCGCCCCGGGAGCGCCCCGCGTGGGTGCTTGCCCGCGTGGGCAGTTTGCCCGTGCGGCGGCAGTGCGGTGCAGCGCCGCCCCGCGCGAATGCTTTGCCCATGCGGCGGCGGTAGCGGCGATGATCACGGGGGCGGAAGTGGCGGTGATCACGGCGGCAGTGTGTCCCAACCCCAAAAGGAACGACAGAGAGATATCGATGGGGAGGGAGGTTCCTATACCTTGATCCAGCGGGGGAGGAAGGCTGCGGATCACGTTCTTGTCCCGTGCGATGTCCCTTCCTTCCTCTCTCTCGATTCCTTCTTCTCTCTCTCCCCCTCTCTCTTTCTCTTCTTTTTTTTTTTTTTTTTTTTTTTTTTTTTTTTTTGAAACTTAAATGCCCGATCTCCTTTCCGCCTCCCCTCCCTTTTTTTTCTCCCCACACGTTTTGAAAGTTCAAATTTCGAAATGCATCCGCCCCCCCCTCCCCCCTCTTTTTTTTTTTTAAAAAAAAAAAAAAAACTCGAACGCCCGATCGCTCCCTCCAAACCCTGGCTCGGGGGGCTTGACTTGGGCTCCCTCGAAAATGGTGCGGTCATAGTGCACGGATCCCGAGGTGCCCGACGGTTGACCAAAGCTTCAACCCCTATTCCAGAAGATCTGGGGGTCGGATTTCTGATCCGATCGCTCCGCCGTTCGTTGTTTCACGTGCTCTTTCACAGAAAATTACTATGGGCACCCAAAAAGTTAACCGGAAGTTCCTAACAAAGTAAACAAAAAGGGGGTTTCCCACTATTTATTTACACAACCGAAAAGTATTTAAGGCGCCGAAAGGCCAAACCATTACACCATACATTTGCAAAAAAAAGTTTCGTCCTCGAAACTTAGATTTCTTCTTTGCTAAACAGGTTCGGGAAACATTCCCTCATTTTCGCTTCCATTTCCCACGTGGCCTCGCGTTCTTCGTGATTGCTCCATAGCACCTTCACGTAGGGGATGACCCGGTTGCGCAGCTTTTTGTCTTTCCATGCTAGTATTCGGACGGGCGTCTCTTCATAGCTTAGGTCTTCCCAGAGTTCGATCGTAGAAGCGTCCAGAATGTGTGACGGGTCCGAGAGATACTTTCGGAGCATTGAAACTTGGAAGACGTTATGCACGCTGTCGAGGTTTGGCGGGAGGGCCAAGCGGTATGCTACCGGGCCCACGCGCTCCAGAATTTCGAAGGGCCCGACGAAGCGCGGACTCAACTTACCCCACAACCTGAACCGTTTTATCCCTTTGGACGGCGAAACTCAGAGTAGGACGTGTTCCCCAATCTGGAATTCCAAGTCACGGCGTCTTCGATCTGCATAACTCTTTTGTCGGCTCTGGGCGGTCAACAGCCGTTCTCTGATGAGGCGCACTTTCGCTTCAGTTTCCGCTACGACGTCAAGTCCCAAGAGTTTTCGTTCTCCCAAGTCATCCCAGCAAATAGGGAATCTGCAGTGACGTCCGTAAAGCGCTTTGTATGGCGCCATCTTAATGCTAGCCTGGTAGCTATTGTTGTTGTCACACCCCGGGTGTAAACCAGAACCCGGGCCCGTCTACAGATCCGCCGTGCATGCGGTATTTCCCACATACACGAAGCGTCGGTAACCTGCTCAGATAAAAAAAATAATAATAAAGGAGCATAATAATCAGAGCTAAACTAAAACTACTGTATCTCAGACAGAAGCTGGAAGTAAAAGGTACAACAGTAAAATAAAATACAGATGTCTCTCCCAGCTCACCACTAAAATACAAACAGCTGGCAGAAGCCAGTCCCAAAAGAAAATAAATAAAGACTGTCTGAGAAGTCCAGGTACCCAAAAATCTCCAGCTACAACCCTCGGGAGGCTCTCTATCTAGTCCGCGATGCGCTTGCCCCGATCAGTTGCTGACGGCCCAGCAACTCCCACTGAGGACTCTGCAAAACAAGGGGAAAGAAAGAAACAAGAAAAACAATGGGGGTAAGTACTACTATAAACAGTAGCCTCCCCTAGTGGGTAAAGCCTCAGCTCAGATATGCCCACCAGGTGATCAGAGGCAAAAAGGGAAAGGAAAAGAAAGGGGGAGCAGATAAATGGAGCAACTGATAAAATGCTATCCCTAATATGCCTCTACATGATAACTCAACACGGATGGGAAAAGGAATGCATCAGTATAAAGAAGCCTGTCCAAAGGACCCAATCTGACCGCCAGTGGACACTGGCACTGCCTGCTCTGCCGCGACGGGTATGCCAGCCTACGCATAACACCGAAGCAAAAGGAGTCCCCAGGACTCAAAGTCTGTCTGCCGCGCACTCCGGAGTGGCACTCGTGGGGAGCGACCCACACGAGGAAAGTAAGTAACCACAAGTAACCTGATATAGCAGGACTGGATCGAGACTCAATGAAGTGGGAAAACCCTCCACTAAAGATAGCCCGATCCCCAAAACACCCAATCTGATGCAATAGTATAACCGGTCAACCACCCAAGATCCGTGGTCGCCGCAACACCCTGTCATACACCCAACCTGTCCCAAATCCCCAATACCTGACTACACTGTCCAACACACGCTCGAACCTGAGCGACTAAGCCGCAAGTGTCAATAATAGGAGAAGAAAAGAGTAAATGCATGGTTTCTCCTAAGTCAAGTCCCAAAAATAGTATAGCAGTAAAAGATGACATAATTATGTGACCAATTTAATCATGCATTGTTCCAATATTTTGTCCAGTTTCCAAGAATAACAGTTTAGAGTGACATAAGCTAGGGTGACAGTCTCATATGAATAATCATCAGTTTTGCAGTCCTCAATTTTATTACTTTGTCTCTAAGCATACAGTCCAGAAATTAAGCGATTAAAACAAGTGATCAATCTAACAATAATTTTTCATGGATCAGATAACCAATAATTAATTCCCTAGAGCATGCAAGTCTACCAATCAACACATTTAGCATCATCAAATCAGGGTACTCTGATATTCCTAGTGGGCATAACAAAGGAGAGGAGTACAACAACCACCCACCTGAAGTGCAAACTGTCCAAGTCCGTACAGCTAGAAAATACCAAAACTCCAAATCCTTGCTCCCACAATTTCAGCACACCCGCAATACTCCTGGTACATTACAAAGCTCACTAATTACACTTAGGCTCCCAATTATAGCACTAATAACCACATACAACCTCGAATTTTAAACTGTTAAATTATCACCTGCAGAAAGTGCCCAGAAAATTCTAAGAAAAATATCACAGCGATCCTTGCGTCGATAGCTTCGAAACGGTACCTTGCACGCCCAAATCGGAGTTCGGTAAGTCAAGATAAAAATTCGGCAAGGGGTACACTCATACAAAAATCTGTGCTAAAACTGTACACTGTTCACTGAGAAAACAGTAATTTTCACCTCGAAATAAATCTCACAAAAATCCAATAAAAATACGAGCGCGTTCCTTGCGATCCGTAGATGAAAAAGTTGTATAGGCTCGTTTCCGTCTGACGCTCGTGCGCAAAGATATGGCCAAAATACCCGCTGCTGTCAAGGAAGTCCACACAGAAAATGGGGTCACTGTTTGCCTCGGGATCCGTGCCAAAACCTCGAAACGGGAAAGTGCGACCAAAACGAAAGATGAAGTCCTACCTCTTAGGAGTCTGCCGGTGCAAGAATCACAGCAAAATGATCTCGGGGTAGCCCAGGGGAGCTAAAACACTGTCGCTGCGCCGAAGAAGAACACTAGAAAGCAACGTCGCGCCGCACCGTAAAATGGGGAACCTCGGGATTCGTGCCTCCTAAAATCTTGAAACTTGGCAGGAAGATCAAGGGTTAAGAGGTGAACAACTTTGCTTAAGGGAGCTCGGGAGATCTTGCACAGGTTGGGAGAAAAAGCCCTGTGAAATGGGCTCGGGCTGCCTTTAAATAGGCTGAGGAAACAATTGGGATAATTCCCATTTGTCCGGGAATTCGGGCGCCCGAAAATTCCGGGCGCGCACAGTGCGGCCCGGCCCAGGATTTCCGGGCGCGCACAGTGCGGCCCGGTCCACCACGCGGCCCAGTCCACTACTCCCCCGGGCCCCGCTGCACCCGGTGCACCTGCGCCCGCAAATGGCCACGCGCCACGTGTCCCGGCAAACCGTGCACCACGCACGTCGCGCCGTGGACCGCGCACGTCGCGGCTGACCCGGGCCGTACGGCCACCTGCCCGCCGTACGGCCACCTGCCCGGTCAATCAACTCCACCGATTGCGTGGACCGGGAGCACAACACCGGACCAACCACCTCACGCCACGTGTCCACCCGGTCTACCGTGCACCCGGGCCCAAATTCAGTGGACCGCGCCTGCTGCGCCGGCCAACCGGAAAGCGCCACGTGGCCCGCCCCCGGTGCACGACCTCCGCGGTGGACCGCGCGCCTGCCCGCGCGCCCGGGCGCCTGCCCGCGCCCTGCCCGCGCCGCGTGCCGCCGCCTGCCGCCTGCCCGAGGCCGCGCCGCCGCCCGCCGGCGCCGCCCGCCGCCGCCGGCGATCGCCGGAGACACTGTTCCGGCATGAACAGTACCCGCCAAGCTCAAAACATCAAGCAAATAGCCCATCTTGACCGTTTTCGCGCGCTGATTCCAAAAACGACGTCCGTTTCGCCAAAATCCGCCTCTAAAATTTGCCGGAGGCTCCCGCAAACACCAAAAACTGCCAAACTTCCGGGAGTCCGCTTTTGGGCATCCGGACTCAGAATTAAGCAAACAAAAAGCCATTTCAAGCGTTTTTCCGCGCTGAATCCAAATCCACCCTCCGTTTGGCCAAATCCTTTTCTAAAATTCGGCAAAAGCAGCCGAAGGCCAAAACAGCCAACCAAAGCTCACAGGGTCCATCTGTGGCATCCCTTTGATGCACTATGGGCCAGATACACCATCAACAGGTGTTTGCACAGTGGATTCATGGGAAAAAGCTGCATGGGGGTTAGGGGCCTACATCCTCCCCCACTAAAAAAAAGTTTCGTCCCCGAAACAAAGAAAACAGAACAGACGTACCTCAAACAGAAGTCTCGAACAAGAAGGGGTAGGCATCTCTCATCTCTGTCTCCAGCTCCCAAGTAGCCTCTCGCTCCTCATGATTGCTCCACAGGATCTTCACATATGGAATGGCCCGATTGCGCAATTCCCTCACCTCACGAGCAAGAATCCGCAACGGGCGCTCCTCGTAGACCAAGTCCTCGCCGATCTCCAACGAAGTGAAGTCAATCACGTGCGACGGGTCAAAAACATATCTCCTCAGAGCTGAGACGTGGAAGACATCATGAACTCCGGCCAGGCGCGGGGGTAAGGCAACTCTGTATGCCACAGGACCAACTCTGTCAAGTACCTCAAAGGGTCCAATAAAGCGGGGACTGAGCTTTCCCCGTACTCCAAATCTCCGGACCCCTTTCGAGGGCGAGACCTTCAAGAAGACATGATCACCAACCTGAAACTCCAGGTCTCGCCGTCGAGTATCTGCGTAGCTCCTCTGACGACTCTGGGCTGTCTCAAGATGCCGGCGAATAATCCTGACTTTTTCCTCTGCCTCCAAAAGTAACTCCGGTCCCAAAGTCCTCCTCTCACCCACGTCACTCCAATATAAGGGAGACCGACACTTGCGTCCATACAACGCTTCAAACGGAGCCATCTGGATGCTCGCCTGATAGCTGTTGTTGTACGCGAACTCAACCAAAGATAAGTGCCGGTACCACCCTCCTCCAAAATCCATAACGCACGCTCTCAGCATATCCTCGAGGGTCTGTATGGTGCGTTCTGACTGCCCATCGGTCTGTGGGTGGAAAGCGGTGCTAAACCTGAGCTGAGTCCCCAATGCAGAATGCAAACTCCCCCAAAAGCGTGATACGAATCTCGGGTCTCGATCTGACACAATCGAAGCAGGTATGCCGTGAAGCCTCACTATCTCATCCATATATAACTGTGCCAAATGCTCCAGTGACCAAGTCATCTGAACTGGTAAGAAGTGCGCCGACTTGGTGAGTCTGTCAACAATAACCCAGATCGCATCTGCCCCGCTCTGCGCCCTCGGCAATCCAGTGACGAAATCCATAGTGACGTGGTCCCATTTCCACTCGGGAATTGGAAGACTCTGCAACTTGCCAGCAGGGACGCGATGCTCTGCTTTCACTTGCTGGCAAGTTAAACAGTGAGCTACGAATCTCCCAATGTCCCGCTTCATTCCGGGCCACCAAAACTGTGCCTTGAGGTCCTTATACATCTTAGTACCTCCAGGGTGGACGGTATAAGGTGTATAGTGGGCCTCCCTCAAAATCTGATCTCTAATCTCCTGATCCATAGGCACACACACTCGGTCCCTGTACCGCAGTACTCCCGAGCTATCCACAGAAAAATCCCCTGTCTGATCCGCCTGAAGCTGCGTCCTGATCCTCGTCAAGTGGGGGTCCTCACTCTGAGTGTCCCTGATCCTCTCCAACAGAGTGGGCTGCAAGACCATAGACATGAGTCTAGCAGAGACCCCAGGGGATACTACCTCCAGCTGTAATCGCCTCATCTGCTCGACCAACGGCGCCTGCTGCGAGATCAATAAGCTCAGACTCGTCCTCCTGCTCAAAGCATCCGCCACAACATTGGCCTTGCCGGGGTGATAAAGGATACTCAGATCATAATCCTTTAGCAGCTCCAACCACCGGCGTTGCCTCAAATTCAGCTCCTTTTGGGTGAACAGATACTTCAAGCTCTTGTGATCAGTATATATCTCGCAATGCTCACCATACAAGTAATGCCGCCACAGCTTCAGAGCAAACACCACCGCTGCCAACTCCAGATCATGAGTAGGGTAATTTTTCTCATAGTCCTTCAATTGCCGCGAAGCATAGGCAATCACCCTACCCTGCTGCATCAACACACACCCCAGACCACTATGTGAGGCATCACTGTAAATCACAAATCCTTCCCCCATAACTGGGAGGGCAAGGATTGGAGCGGTCATCAATCTCTGCTTCAGCTCCTCAAAACAGCTCTGGCAAGTCTCGCTCCAAACAAACTTAACTCCTTTCCTGGTCAGACGAGTGAGGGGAGAGGAAAGCTTCGCAAAGCCTTCCACAAAACGCCGATAGTAGCCCGCCAAACCAAGAAAGCTCCGCACCTCGGTGATAGTCGTCGGCCTCGGCCAATCTCGAATAGCATCCACCTTGGCCGGATCCACCGCCACTCCAGCAGCTGAAACAACATGACCCAGAAAGGCAACCTCCCGGAGCCAAAACTCGCACTTTTTGAACTTAGCATACAGCTTCTTCTCTCGCAGAAGCTGCAGCACGGTCCTCAAGTGCTCCTCGTGCTCCAGATCACTCCGGGAGTAGATCAGAATATCATCTATAAACACCACCACAAACCGGTCCAAAAACGGCTGAAAAATCCTGTTCATCAAGTCCATGAATGCGGCAGGGGCATTTGTCAACCCAAAAGGCATCACAGTAAACTCATAATGCCCGTACCGCGATCTGAAAGCCGTTTTGGAGATGTCCTCGGCCCTCACCCTCAGCTGGTGGTAACCGGACTGCAGATCAATCTTCGAGAACACCGATGCTCCCTGTAACTGATCAAACAAATCATCAATCCGGGGGAGGGGATACTTGTTCCGGATGGTCACTTTGTTCAATTCCCTATAATCCACACACAACCGCAGTGACCCATCCTTCTTCTTCACAAACAACACAGGCGCTCCCCACGGAGAAACACTGGGTCTGATGAAGCCCCTATCCAAAAGATCCTGAAGCTGGGCCTTCAACTCCCTCAACTCAGCTGGCGCCATCCTATAGGGTGCCTTTGAGATTGGTGCAGTTCCAGGGACTACATCAATCACAAACTCAACCTCCCTCTCCGGCGGCATCGTCGTCAACTCAGGGGGAAACACATCTGGAAACTCTCGGACAATAGGGATATCCTCGAGTCCCAGTGCCGCCGTAGGCACCTCCACTACAGTGGCCAAAAAGGCAGTGCAACCTCTGCTCATCATCCTCCTAGCTCTGGCCGAGGAAATGGTCGCTGCGAACAGCGTGCTCTGGCAGCCTCTGAAGATGAACTCCTCTTGTCCTAGCTCGCGAAGAGTCACCGTCCTCTCTCTGCAGTCGATAGTGGCGGAATACCGTGACAGCCAATCCATCCCTAACACCAAGTCAAAATCCTGGAGCTGCTGCAAGACAAGCAAGTCTGCAGGCAAAATCCAAGGCCCCAACTGCACCGGGCAAGCCACACAACGCTCCTCGACATGCAAAACGTGATCAGGAACCCGCACCTCTAATGCAAGTGACAAGGACTCTACTTCTAGACCATGAAGTGATGCAAATGCTCGACTAATGAAAGAATGAGATGCTCCAGTGTCGAATAAAGTACGAGCCCGAATACCAAAGAGTAGAATAATACCTGCCACCACCTGGTCTGCCGCTGAAGAATCCGCCAACTGGGCGGCATACACCCGCCCGCTCGGTGCTGGAGGTCGAGAATCTGTAGGGTAAGAGGTGGACGGCCTGCTCGCTGGAGCATAAGGCCGCTGAGCTGGTGGCCGCTGCTGCTGAGGGGGATATGGAGCCGATGCCGAAGAAGGTGCCGAGGAAGTAGCAAGGGGGCAAGTAGCTCGCACATGCCCTGGCTGTCCACAACGGAAGCATCGACCCCATCTCTGGTCACAAGTGATGGCGGCATGCTGACCCCCGCAGAAAATACATCGGTCAGAAGATCGGGGCTGTCTCGGCTGCTGCTGCTGTCTCGAGGACTGCTGTTGAGATCTCTGCTGCCTCTGCTGCGATCTCTGCTGCTGGTGCTGCTGCTGATGCTGCTGCGGTCTCTGGGGTCCACCAGGCCCTCTCCTCTCAGATCGCCCACGGCCATAAGACTGGGACTGCGGCGGCCGTGGCGGTCTCCATGAGCTGGCCTGTCCCCCGTCCTCTGGGGCTGGTCGCTTCCTGTCGGAACTCTGCGCGACCGCGGCCCTCCGTCTGGCCACCTCCTGATCACCTCTCTCCACCCACTGTGCATGCTCTGCGGCTGCCTCCAGGGTCTGAAATCTCTGAGCATGCACAAGTGTGTAAATCTCTGGACGAAGGCCTCCCTCGAACAACTCAACCTGGTGCGGACCGTCACGAGCGACGAAGGGCACACAGTTCAGCAACTCCATGAACTCCTGAAAATAGGCATGGGCCGATCGATCGCCCTGCTGCAGATTCTTCAAATCGTCCTCCAACTTCTTCTTCACACTGGTAGAAAAATAGGTGTCCAACACCATCCGTTTGAACTCCTCCCAAGGCAACTGCCGAGTGATCCGGAACTCCAGCGGCTCAACTCGCTGCCACCAAAAATCAGCATCTCCGTCCAAACAGTGCACCGCCATGTGCACTCGATACCTCGGGTCGATGAAGAAGTCCCGAAAAAGCTTCTCCATCGCAGAAAGCCATCTCCCAACAGCCCGGGGCTGAGCATCCCGCCCCGAGAATCTAGGTGGTCCCCGCTTAACAAACGCAGCGAGTTTGTCAGCAAAATCCCGCTCCTCCTCCGCAGTCAAAGGCTGAATAGCTCCAGGAGCCCCGCTACTCGAAGATGGTGCCGACGGCACAAAAGGTGCAACAAGAGGCACAGGGACCTCAGGAACAGCTGGGGGTGGTGCCTCCCTCTGAGCAAGCAGCTGCTCAATCCTCTGCTCCTGGCGGCGCTGACCCTCCGCCAACTGGGCCACCAAAGCCCTCAACTCAGTAAGCTCGGGGGGTGTAGGCTGCTCTGGCTCAACAGGGGGTGAAGGGACACCCCGAGTGGGAATCCGACGTCGAGGAGGCATCCTGCCACAAGAAACCAAACATCAGCAACAAAACCCCACACGACCCAATCTGGCGAATCCCCCTATTTCTGTAACCTTATGTTGTCTGCAGCCAACATAATGGTTCAACAGAAATAGACTATGTCTGTAGAGTACCGGAGCTTCGGGCAGTGTGCCGACTCCACGTGGCAGCCTGGTATTGTGGAAATACCTTCTGCAGTTTCTGTTTGTATTTACAGAGAGGTTCGAGTGGTCCCGGAGCGACGCGGAAGTATTCTTGTAGAAAAGTGAGTTGGCGTCGGATTGAGAGCTTGCGGGTCGAGCATTGGTTTCATGGATGGGTTTGATGTGAGTTGATGATCCCTTGGGACATGTGTATTATGAGTTTACAGAGGTGTTCGGTTGGTTTCAGGGTGATGCAGAGGTCCCGAGGCGAGAAAGTGAGTTGACGGGGCATTTCGGAGAGTTTCTGGCTGATTCTGGGCTTTTGGGTGGCTGTGTTCCGGAACCAGGCCTTTGGTTCCGGAACCAAAGCTGTGTACCGGTACCCCTTGTTGGTACCGGTACACAAGCACAGGATTTGCCCGAAAGAGCTCGGATTGGTGCACAGTACTTGGAGGTATGGGCTTCTTCTGTTCCAACCACTCCCGTCATGTTATATACCTTTGAACACCAGCTCCCTCACCCATCTCCCATCTCTCATCCATCCTCTTCCTTTCTTGCTGCCAGAGAAGAAGAAGAAGAAGGGGAAGTAGAAGGAGATGAAGCAGGGTGTCCATCGGAGCTGCTTGTGAGAGTTGACCGAGTCAACGTGCGCGCTCGGGAGCAAATTGAGGTAAATTAATTGTTGGAGATTGTGGATTTGGATTGTTAGATCTCCTCTTGGGTTTATTGATGGAATTGATTGAGAATTGAGCTTAATTTCCATCCTTTCTCTCCCTCTCTCCCTGTGCTCTCGGGTGCAAGCAGGGAAATTACTGCGCAAATCCGAGGAATTGCAAGCTTCATGCGCACGTGTGGGGGACCCTCTTGAGCTGAGCTGAGGCATGCTGAGACCTTGGGGAGTGTGCTAGAGGATTGATCGGAGCTTCGTGGATTTTTCCGAGACGCGCGACGCGCGCGCGTGCGCGCGAGAGGCACAGTGCAGTTTTTCGTCTGTTTTCGCCCGTTTCTTCACCGATTTCGGCGCGGCCTTCGGAAAGCATTTGAGGTGGGTTGGAATTTCTTCAAGATGTATGGAATGCCCTTTAAAGCTATTGAATGCATGTTGATCATGTTTAGCTTAATTATTTGCATAGCTGGTAAATCTGATAGTTGCCTAGAAAATTGTAGGAATACAATTGTGAGCCCCAAATATTTTTAGCATGATCTAGAAGTGAATTGACACTAGACTGCATGATTGGTTGGCATTATATTGGCATCTGAACCGTTTTAAAAATCGTCGGACCTGTTTTAAGGAAAACTGGGTTTTGAAAATAGTTTTAAAATATTGAGATCTTCCCGAGGGGTTGAGTAGGTTCAGGATGCATGTGTTCTCGTGCCAGAGGGCCGAGTGGATTTTTAGAGCATTATGAGATGACTTTCTAGTGTCATGAGAGAGTTTTAGCCTGTTCTAGTTCGGGGGCGGAAGCTATGGGCGGCTATGCCTGCAGCCTGTTCTTGTTTGATAGGGTTGTAGGTGGTAGTCGTTCAGAATTTCCAGGCCTCCCGTGTGAGAGATTGAGGATGTTTTCCCTGATTGGTTTATTCTAGATCATGGGTCGTGTTCTGATTTAGTGGTGGAGATGGTTCTCCCACTTAGCCTTGAGAGTTTTGGGGGCTTTGGCAGATCGAGTCGTGGAGGTTTCCCGACTCAGCCACGGATCGTGCATTATCAGATTGAGTCGTTGAGGGTTCTCCGACATAGCTGTGAGAGTGTTTGGGCTTTTCCTGTTCGAGTCGTGGAGTCTTTCTCCGACTGAGTATGCTAGTTGAGCATTGAGTTCCGATCTGTTTGATCGAGGATTATCAGTTTGAGTCGTTGAGGGTTCTCCGACTGAGTATGCTAGTTGAGCATTGAGATCCGATCTGTTTGATCGTGGATTATAGCCTGCTGAGCCTGGCTTTTATGCCAGTTATGAGATACTTGAGATACTTGAGTTCGGTGGGGTCGCTCCCCTCGAGCTACGCCCCGGGTGCGATGATGATACCGAGCCTGACGAGGCTGCGATGATGCGATAGTTGATACACTAGAGTTCGCTTGAGATAGTCGGACAGGACGCCCTACGTAAGTCCGTCCTCATGGGATGTGTGTGGTGGGTAGTGCGATCCTAGTCGACAGGCGCAGGCTTGACTGGTCCAAAGAGGGACAGTCATTGAGATTGGGTGATATGTGTGAGTGAGTTTCATAGCATGTTCATAGATGAGTTTTCCTTTGAGCATGATACTTGAGGCATGTTAGCAGTAGTGAGTGTATGCATATCTTCATCATTGTAGAGTTTCTTGAGCATGATGATTGAGACATGATAGCTAGTTTCTTTCAGCTTTTTCTATCTATCTATCTATCTGCATACCTATCTGTTGTGCCTCCAGTAGACTTAGTGGGCATACCGTGGATATTGAGACGGTACCCACTGGGAACTACCTTTGCAGTAGTTCTCACACCCGCTGCGGTGACAGGTTTCCTGAGGCTGCTGTTCCGGCTTAGCTCGCGCGGAGACAGCTGATCGAGGTGAGGACGTGGCCGTTTAGTTCCTTACCAGCACTGAGAGTCAGAGGTAGATGTACCTGTGTATTTTATGACTCCACTTTTGTACTGGACATTCTGAGAGATCAGTGAGGATTGCTTTTACTTTTTAGCTAAGAGACTTTGTATCGAGATTTTATTTATATCAGATATTCAGTGGATTTCTGTAGCTATTTAGTTCTTTTCAGCTCTGATACATGTTTAGCTATAGATCTTTTGCAGGGTAGACGCTTCGTCTGTACGGCAGTTTCCGTACAGATGGCGGATCTGTTGGCGAGCCCGGGTCGCAGTTTCGACCCCGGGGCGTGACAGATTAGGGTGGTATCAGAGCCTAGGTTATAGGTCGTTGAGGACTTAGTGACCCTAGGCTATTGGTTGGACAGTAGGATGACTGTCGTGAGAGACGTGATTTTAGCGAGAGTCCTGATTGAGTTTGTACCTCCCCCGAGGGATTGGGGCGAGTGATTTTACATGTTTATTCTCTAAAGTGATTATGTTGGCTGCAGACAACATAATACTTTAGAACGGTTAACATGTTATAGACTTTCGCTTGATTGGGTCGAGAGTGTTTGTGGTTTGGTTGGCCGTGACTGTTCTCCTTGTTGGCCCTGTGATGCCGTGCAGCGGCGAGGGCGTGTTTGACCTTGGATGAGGAGCCCGAACAGCGGGGGGCTGAATGGACAGAGCAGAGCGAGGTCTGCGAGTTACGGGCCCAGGTAGCTCAGTTGTTGAGGCGACGCGGCGCCAGGAAGAGAACACGGAGCGCGTGATGCGCATGTTTGAGCAGAGAGTATTGTTTGAGGTATCGCCGTAGTACTTCCGGCCGCGACATTGTCGATTTCGACCCAGGTTGCACTGTGAGTAGTGCAGGAGCAGCGAGAGTTGCTGATTGGTTGTTGTGCATCCGCCAGTTCCATCCCCTACAGATTTCAGGGCAGAGTTGGAGCCTCGAGAGGCCGAGAACTGGATTGCCGCTTGGGAAAGTGTTTGAGGACTTGTTATCCAGGACAAGCATCAGGTGCACTTGGTTATGCACTTTGGATAGGGACGCCGAGTGTTGGTGGCGTCGAGTCTGTCTCGTTGGACCACCAGGAGAGTGGTTGAGGATTTGGAGCGAGTTTCTATGATGGTTGAGCAGAGTGCCCCATGTCGCCCAGATGAGGCCCAGGAGATTGATCATGTTTGGGAGGGGACTGCTTCGAGACGTTATCATTTTGGATATTCTCGACAAGCGACTTCAGATGCAGCGGTTGTGCATGCCCGATGGATTGACTGAGGTCTCTGATCATGCCCGAGAGGGACGGAGAGTGAGGGACTAGCTCCAGAGGGAGATGTCCAGTATCGCCTGATTTTGGGATAGTCGAGTGGATCGAGGTTGTCATGATTCCAGTCACAGGACCATGAGTCTCAGAGGAGACAGAGACTAGGAGGTTCTCGTTAGTCGAGGCACCAGCAGCAGTGATAGGATGAGTATGTCTTGCGGGGAGCCGCATTCTTCGCCATAGAGTGACTTCAGGATGAGGGCGATGTTTTTCATGTGTTTAGTCAGGACATCTTCAGGTAGAGGGTCCCAGAGTGGTGTTCTTGGATTTGCCGCCTGCGACGGCACCCCACTACCCCTTCAGGATGCAGTGGTTCATCCGACTTACCGGTAGGCTGATTGAGCCGAGATGCCGAGGCAGATTGAGCGATGGCCACCAGCATCTTGTGGATGAATTGTGCAGCCGATTAGAAGACGTCAGGATAGTGGATCGCGTCTTTTCAGGTGCGGGTGCTTATGGTCATTGGAGTTGGAGCATGTTGATGCCGACACCGCTGGTGTGTGCTTTACTAGAGCAGGGGTAGCTTCGCGTGGGCCAGAGATGGGACTGTTGGCTTGTGCACGTGAGGATCAGGTTTCAGATCACGTATAGCACAGGTATGAGTGTTGCCAGTTCCGCCCAGTTTTGTAGGACCTTGGATTTGATCCTAGAGTTGTTAGTCCTACATCAGCTCCGAGATGTTGATATGAGGTTGGATAGGGATTGGTTATCCCAATGTGTGCTATCTTGGATTGTCGAGAGTGGACAATGACCCTCCGTGGACCTGGCCAGGAGGAGTGTGGTTATAGAGGATGTTAGAGCACGACAGAGGTTGAGTCGTGGTCGTATCGCTTGGTTAGCGATTGTAGAGGAGGTGCCTACGGCGGCACCGGGACTAAAGGAATATCTTTATCGCCGTGTGATCCCGGACAGGAGTTTACCTGATCTGATGTTGAAGCCGCCGTTTAATGAGACTGAGATCGAGATAGTGATCGACGTGGTTTTGGAAACCGCGCCGACTTCAGCATCATCTCTTGGAGTATCACTCGTGAGACAGTGAGAGAGCTGTTAGCGCAGTTGCGAGATCCGAGGGATCGAGGGGTCTGTGTGACCCAGTACCACGTCGTGGGGATACGACTGTGAGGATCCGAGAGATTGTTATTTTGGATGTGTTACCACACCGTTGATACACGGTGGTGATGCCATGCCGTTGGTACACGGCAGTGATGCCACGTTGTGAGTGCACAACGGTGAGGGTGCTGTGACGGTTCGAGCACTGTTAGATTTGGATCGTGTTGGGTTGATGCCTTGCGGGACATTGGAGGCCTTGTGGAACCCTACAGCTGAGGGCTGTGCCAGATAGAGTCTGAACCCGATAAAGACATTTTGAGCTTACAGTGAGGTCAAGCGGATTGACTAAGGCCCTGCGGCCTTTTGGATTTGAGGACTTGTGTGTTCCGGCGGTACTTGGACCGGGCAGTAGAACCAGTGTGAGTTTGAGCTCTACAGTGAGTTGCCGTGCCAGTAGTGGGTTAGATTTGTACATGGCCGGTTGATTTGATTATATTTCCGAGATGAGATAAAGCACGAGGAGCACTTGAGGATAGTGCTGCAACTTATAAGAGAAAAGTTGTTTGCCAAGTTGAGAGAGTTGTGCTTGACTTTGAAAGGTTCTGTGGTTAGGCCATGTGATTTCAGCTGCAAGAGTGACAGTGGACCCGACGAAGAGTGTTGCCGTTGGGTTCGGCTTAGACCATGATAGTGACAGAGGTCCAGAGTTGTGGATTAAACAGTGCCAGCATAACTTTGAGGAGTTCAAGCTGTGGATGGTAATAGCATTATTGTGAATAGTTGCTTGAGATAGAGAGATTTGAGATATCTATCGATCCTAGAACCTGAGATACTGGGTTACTCAGAAGGATTTTGATTTGAGGCAATGCCGGTGGATAGAGTTATTAGGGATGTATGTTTGAGCTTACAGTAACATCCCGACAAGCCAATGTGGTCGCAGCTGCCTTGAATAGGCGAGCGGTGCAGTTTTGGAGTATGATGGTTACTCAGCAGATGCCGCTGAAAGAGTAATTGAGACGAATTGAGATTAAGGTGGTGTTCCCTGGGAATGTGGCAAAACTTGTGTTTTGGACTCGTAACCCACTCCGTTGGACAGGATTAGAGAGGGAACTTCTCAGTGAATGCAGCGGGAGTACTGAAGTACGAGGACCGCATCTGTGTGCCCGTGGATTCCGAAATCCGAGAGCTGATTTTGAGAGTTAGGGGTTGAGTGTTGTTCCCGATGTTGGCCTTCTTACCCTGTGGATGGATGTAAGAATGCATTTGTGAAGCTCTCAGAATTGTGGTTGCTAAGGAGCAACGGAAAAGTTATGCCAATTGGAGGCAGAGAGTTTTGGTGACTTATGGAAATCACTATCCGCAGAAATGTGTAGATTTGAGATTTCGCGGGAAGTTGAGTCCGCGAATTATTGGCATATTCGAGGAGTTAGAGCGCATTGGATCAGTTGTTCACCGAGTTGCGCTACCGCCATGATTTGGCAAGTACCCACGAGGACGTTGGTGTATCCGTTCTGAGGGAAGTATGGATTTGGATCCCTTGCATGATTTGGACTTCGCTTCTTTGGAGTCAGACGAGGATTTGAGCGCCTTTGCTGAGAGAGAGAAAGGCCACTTGAGAGCCTGATGAGAGGCTGCTTGAGAGCCTGAGGATGAGCTGAGAGTTCATATCCCCACTTATTTGAGTCACCCTCCTGAGTTTTGGATTTTTGGTTTCGAGGACGAAACCTTTAAAAGGAGGGGAGAGTGTAGAGTACCGGAGCTTCGGGCAGTGTGCCGACTCCACGTGGCAGCCTGGTATTGTGGAAATACCTTCAGCAGTTTCTATTTGTATTTACAGAGAGGTTCGGGTGGTCCCGGAGCGACGCGGAAGTATTTTGTAGAAAAGTGAGTTGGCGTCGGATTGAGAGCTTGCGGGTCGAGCATTGGTTTCATGGATGGGTTTGATGTGAGTTGATCCCTTGGGACATGTGTATTATGAGTTTACAGAGGTGTTCGGTTGGTTTCAGGGTGATGCGGAGGTCCCGAGGCGAGAAAGTGAGTTGACGGGGCATTTCGGAGATTTTCTGGCTGTTTCTGGAGCTTTTGGGTGGCTTGGTTCCGGAACCAGCCATTTAGTTCCGGAACCAGGGGTGGTGTTCCGGTACCAAAATGCTGGTACCCGAACACAGACTCAGGAAATGCCCGAAATGGCTCGGATTGGTGCACAGTGAAGTGAGGTATGGGCTTCTTCTGTTCCAACCACTCCCGTCATGTTATATACCCTGAACACCAGCTCCCTCACCCATCTCCCACCTCTCATTCATCCTCTTCCTTCCTTGCTGCCAGAGAGAAGAGAAGAGGAAGTAGAAGGAGATGAAGCAAGGATTCAACTGGTGCTGCTTGTGAGAGTTGACCGGGTCAACGTGCGCGCGCGAGAGCAATTGAGGTAAATTGGTTGTTGGAGATTATGGATTTGGATTGTTGGGTTTCCTTGTGGTTTTTGGATGGAATTGATTGGATATTTTGAGTTAATTTCCATCCTCTCTCTCTCTTTCTCCCTGTGCTCTCGGGTGCAAGCAGGGAGGTTACTGTGCAAATCCGAAGATTTGTCTGCTTCATGCGCACGTGTAGGGGACCCTCTTGAGCTGAGCAGAGGCATGCAGAGACCTTGGGGAGTGTGCTAGAGGATTGATCGGAGCTCCGTGGTTTTTCCGAGACGCGCGACGGCGCGCGTGCGCGCGAGAGGCACAGTGCAGTTTTTCGTCGGTTTTCGCCCGTTTCTTCACCGATTTCGGCGCGGCCTTCGGAAAGCTTTCCAGGTGGGTTGGAATTTCTTCAAGATGTATGGAATGCCCTTTAAAGCTATTGAATGCATGTTGATCATGTTTAGCTTAATTATTTGCATAGCTGGTAAATCTGATAGTTGCCTAGAAAATTGTAGGAATACAATTATGAGCCCCAGATATTTTTAGCATGATCTAGAAGTGAATTGACACTAGACTGCATGGTTAGTTGGCTTATATTGGCATCTGAACCGTTTTAAAAATCGTCGGACCGTTTTAATGAAAACTGGGTTTTGAAAATAGTTTTAAAATATTGAGATCTTCCCGAGGGGTTGAGTAGGTTCAGGATGCATGTGTTCTCGTGCCAGAGGGCCGAGTGGATTTTTAGAGCATTATGAGATGACTTTCTAGTGTCATGAGAGAGTTTTAGCATTTTCTAGTTCGGGGGCGGAAGCTATGGGCGGCTATGCCTGCAGCCTGTTCTTGTTTGATAGGGTTGTAGGTGGTAGTCGTTCAGAATTTCCAGGCCTCCCGTGTGAGAGATTGAGGATGTTTTCCCTGATTGGGTTACTCTAGATCATGGGTTGTGTTCTGTTTTAGTGGTGGAGATGGTTCTCCCACTTAGCCTTGAGAGTTTTGGGGGCTTTGGCAGATCGAGTCGTGGAGGTTTCCCGACTCAGCCACGGATCGTGCATTATCAGATTGAGTCGTTGAGGGTTCTCCGACATAGCTGTGAGAGTGTTTGGGCTTTTCCTGTTCGAGTCGTGGAGTCTTTCTCCGACTGAGTATGCTAGTTGAGCATTGAGTTCCGATCTGTTTGATCGAGGATTATCAGTTTGAGTCGTTGAGGGTTCTCCGACTGAGTATGCTAGTTGAGCATTGAGTTCCGATCTGTTTGATCGTGGATTATAGCCTGCTGAGCCTGGCTTTTTATGCCAGTTATGAGATACTTGAGATACTTGAGTTCGGTGGGGTCGCTCCCCTCGAGCTACGCCCCGGGTGCGATGATGATACCGAGCCTGACGAGGCTGCGATGATGCGACTAGTTGATACACTAGAGTTCGCTTGAGATAGTCGGACAGGACGCCCCACGTAAATCCCGTCCTCATGTGGATGTGTGGTGGTGGGTAGGTGCGATCCTAGTCGACAGGCGCAGGCTTGACTGGTCCAAAGAGGGACAGTCATTGCGATTGGGTGATATGTGTGAGTGAGTTTCATAGCATGTTCATAGATGAGTTTTCCTTTGAGCATGATACTTGAGGCATGTTAGCAGTAGTGGGTGTATGCATATCTTCATCATTGTAGAGTTTCTTGAGCATGATGATTGAGACATGATAGCTATAGTTTCTTTCAGCTTTTATCTATCTATCTATCTATTTGCATACCTATCTGTCGTGCCTCCGGTAGACTTAGTGGGCATACCGTGGATATTGAGACGGTACCCACTGGGAACTACCTTTGCAGTAGTTCTCACACCCGCTGCGGTGACAGGTTTCCTGAGGCTGCTGTTCCGGCTTAGCTCGCGCGGAGACAGCTGATCGAGGTGAGGACGTGGCCGTTTAGTTCCTTACCAGCACTGAGAGTCAGAGGTAGATGTACCTGGTGTATTTTATGACTCCACTTTTGTACTGAACATTCTGAGAGATCAGTGAGGATTTCTTGTACTTTTGTAGCTGAGAGACTTTGTATTGAGATTTTATTTATATCAGATGTTCAGTGGATTTCTATAGCTATTTAGTTCTTTTCAGCTCTGATGCATGTTTAGCTATAGATCTTTTGCAGGGTAGACGCTTCGTCTGTACGGCAGTTTCCGTACAGATGGCGGATCTGTTGGCGAGCCCGGGTCGCAGTTTCGACCCCGGGGCGTGACATGCATGGCCGGTCTCTGCTAGAAAATCCCCCTCCTGAGAAGTGCTGGGGTCGTTTCTTGTCCATGTCGTACTCCGAGTCCTCTATCTGATGTGTTTCCAGGTTCCTTGCGGCGTCTTCGGATATTGGGGTGGTCGGCCCACGTTGGGAAAGTCGTTCCCGGGTTATGGCTGGGGTCGTTTCAGCCCTCGGCAGACTCATGATCCTTCTGCCGGGTGCGTGGAACGGCCAATTCCCGCCCCACCATAGTGGCCCTATCGATCACATTCTCGGTAAGCGGGTAGACCCACCGTCGGTATTACCCAATTAGTGTCGCTATGTGGACCACCTTTGGGAAGGCGAGCCTGGTAGGCATCGTCTTTCCTAACAAAAAGGGGAGAGCGCTATGCCATGTCACGTAATCCGCTGTTGGAGTAGCCGATTCTCCACTGTTGCCGGAACCGTCGTATCCTCTTCTGCACCATCGATTGAAGAGCGGCTTCGGGCCATTAACCGTGCAAACAAAGAAACCAAGTTAGCCCTAAGGTTATAACCCTAGCACCCTGTCTTACGATTACACCTATATTACGTTCCCTTTTCCCCGTACTCTCACGTACTACGCACCTATACCTTGGTTATCTCATGTCCCATTTGCTTGTGGCACCTTACACTGTGGATGTAAATCACGTCTACTATGGTTGTGGTTGTATTTTCTCTGATACCATTTAATCTGTCACGCCCCCGGGGGTTTTTGAGTCATTTAAAGCGGAAAATTGCGTGTCTATTTTTTTTTTCTTAATAAGGTGATATAAACCTCAACCCCGGTGCGTGCCAGACCGCCACATACACAAATTCACTCTGTCCACGGACAGAGTCTCCTTTGTATATGCACGGCGTCTCATTTACAACATACAATTCATCACACATTAATCACCAACCAACAACCATACCGTAGACCTTCATCACCAATTAAAGCAAGTTTGTAAAGCGGCGTCAGTGTTTGGAAAGGATAAAACCCAGCGTTTGCAAAACCCGTGCCCACACGGCACTTCGTTTTGAGAAAACATTTTCGCAATCCTTTAGTTTATCATGAAAACATGCCGCATAAGAGGAACGCCACTAAACGTATCAAAACATAAGAATACACCTCATCCACAGAGCTAATTAATACATGTTCACAACTAAAGCCATCCACAAGCAAATTAAGTATTTATACGAAAAGGAAATGAGATATA
This sequence comes from Tillandsia fasciculata, assembly GCA_029168755.2. Classification (NCBI taxonomy): domain Eukaryota; kingdom Viridiplantae; phylum Streptophyta; class Magnoliopsida; order Poales; family Bromeliaceae; genus Tillandsia; species Tillandsia fasciculata. The sequence goes on along the minus strand of JAQOTM010000158.1, from coordinate 201,027 downwards.
ATCATAATAACCAAGTGTCCGACTACGGTCCTCACGACGCAGTCCCACCGTCACCCCGGCTGACGCACCTAGTAGCAGTACCTGTCACGGAGTGGGTAACGTCAATGACAAACAAAGTAGATGTCTAATAGTATCAAGGAAGGAAAAACGAACCGAATACACCGAGTACACCGTAACCTTTCGTTAAACCCCTGTGCATATTTAAACTGGGCACCAACCCCAGATTATTTATTAATTAAGCTGGGCACCAACCCCAGAGTACCTGTCGGGGAGACTAAAGTCCCCCCTCGTGCACAAACACCTTTTGATGCTTTTAACCTCTTCACGGGGCTAGTGCGGCCCTATAGCTGCCGTGAAGAGGTCCTCACGGCTCCCACCCCTTTGTGAGGCACACGGGTCAAAAAGACCACTTTTCCGAAAAAGTACACCATGCGGTGGCCCGATCCGCCGGTGTACGTGCAGCATCCGAAACCGGATTGCCAAGATTGGCGTGTGGTGAGCACCGCGACCGCAGACGCTTAAATTGTTAGATAAAACATCATTAAACGAAAGGTTAAACTGTCCATCTACTTTGTTAGGTAAATTTAAGAGTACTTTAATGGCGATAAATGCACTTACTGCACTTGTTGCACTTATAGCAACCCTACCCACCTGGTTGGAGAGAAGACGGGACACCCGAGCCATCTGCACTCTCCCGCTGCGCACCTGGACCTATAAAAAGTCCGCACGGATACTAAGATCAGAATACAAACTAACATATTGCAACAGAAAAACCCCACTCTATTATGTACGAAGAGTCCGGCACCGTCCCGCTGTCCGGCGGGACACCCTCCCCTTGCGCGGCCGTCGCCGCCCGTCGGAGCCGCGCGCGGCGTGGCTCCGCGGGCGGCGCCCGCAAAGTGCGCCCCGCGCGGCGTCCGCGCGGTGCCCGCGCGGGCACGGGCCGCGCGGCGCCGCCCGCCCGCGCCGCGCGGCGCCCGCGCGCGCCCGCGCGGGTGCTCGCGCGGCGCCCGCGCGGGAACGCCCATGCGGCACCCGCGCGGGTGCCCGCGCGGCGCCCGCGCGGGGCCGCCCGCGCGGCACCCCGCGCGGGGTGCCCTCGCGGCGCCCGCGCGGGGCCGCCCGCGCGGCACCCCGCGCGGGTGCCCGCGCGGCGCCCGCGCGGGACCGCCGCGCGGCACCCCGCGCGGGTGCCCGCGCGGCTCCCCGCGCGGGCCGCCCGCGCGGGGGCCGCCCGCGCGGCACCCCCCGCGGGTGACGGCGCGGCGCCCGCGCGGGGCCGCCCGCGCGGCACCCCGCGCGGGTGCCGGCGCGGCGCCGCGCGGGGCCGCCCGCGCGGCACCCGCGCGGGGCCGCCCGCGCGGCGGCCGCGCGTGTCCACGCAGCGCCCGCGCGGGTGCGACCCGCGCGGCGCCGTCGCCGCTCGCGGCGGCGTCCGGTCGTCCGCGATTGTTTTCCCCCCTCCCGCGCGATGCCCTAGCGGCACCGCGCGTCCACGCCGTCCGTTCCGTCCGTCTAGCATGATCACGACGACGGCGATGGTAACGGGGACGGCGGAGAAACTCAAGAAATTGACGAAAAGGCGACAGGAAAAATCCGGAAAAATTACTAAAAAATATTCTACTAACCGGAGATCGTCGGGAAGGTGTCCGGTCGTGTTTCTTGCCTTCGGATCGGCGTTTGGGACGATCGGCTCCTTCTCTTTTCCTTCTCCTTCCTCCGGTTAGGGCTCCGTCTTCCCTTTTTCTCTCCTCACCGGTTGGGGTTTCGGTACGCACGAAAGGGGACGGTTTGAGGAGGCGATATTTTTAAAATAGGGTTTCGTTCGGTAAACGGGGGAATAAATAGATCTTATTATCTATTTATCCTTTTATCCAATTTCACGCATACGCACCGTCAAAATCCTTCGGATATTTTGACTCCGATTAATTAATTTATTAATTAATTAATCCTTACCGAACCCTATTACTTAATCATTTAATTAATATCCGCTTTATCTTACACGTGCGTAACTAGGAAAACCCAAAACATCCTGTTTCTATTTCTCCAATAAATATGACTTACGAGATAAAATCTTCACCCTTTTAAATCCTGGCCACCGATTATTTAATCACCTTCATTAAATAATCATGGGGGATAAATTCCCACTTGGATTTAAATCATCGGTTATTTAAATTTCAATTTTCAAATCCCGGTCACCGATTATTTAATCCCCTTCATTAAATAATCTTGGAAAGATAAATTTCCAAATTTAAGTATCTGGATTTTATCTCTTATCCAATCCGCGAGATAAAATCCCCCCTTTTATTCGTACGTAGGAGGATTTAAATTTCCGTCACCGGATAATTGATTAATTAATTAATTAATTATCCCCTACGAGATAACCCACCTCATCTCTAACGGGTGCAAGATATTTTGCACGGTTTTCGAAGCGTGACTAATTACCGTCGCTAAGGATCCCGTTCCGGGAGATCCCGACATCGGATTTCGAATCCGATCGCACCGTCGGTCATCGTTTTTCGCGCTCTATCGCAGAAAAATACACACACCTTGTCCCGGCCGACTTTTGAAAATTAAATAATTTTATTTCGCTTAAGGCTTAAGCGATTACATGTGGGTTCAAAAATACCCCTAAGAGTCGGGTCACTACAGCACCATGCTCACAGTAGAGCACCATTTGATCAAGTAATAAATAGGTTATAGCATAGTGTCTTTTTGGACCTTAAGAGTTTATGAGCCAACTTTGTAAATGGGCCTTGTGCTGGCCCAAGCCTGTGAGCACGAGCTTCGTCTCGTCGTTCGGACACGCTGAAACTTACGGCGCTGTCTTTGACTTCCTGGTTTGGAAGATCGAGTCGTTTTAGTGTCCAAGAGAGAATAATTATGCGATTTTGGAAAAGTTTAGGGGTCGAGTTGCAAATGTAATACCCTGACTGTCTTTAGACAGTATTTACGCACCGTCTAGTCATTTTGTTAGAGTTCCGTGGGCTCTCGTTGAGCGGGAATTGAATCTTGTTCCGTAAATCGGCTAAGTTACCCCGTGTTAGCATAGTATTGCTGTAGTGTTGTCGGGATGGATATGGTGAGTCTTTTACTGACTACAGTTTCTGTTCAGGGCCTAGCTGTTCAGCACCAGCCGCCCAGTAGTCTAGCGAGAGTTCGGGATCGGCCTACATTCGGGTGGTTCGTTCGACTGACTTCAAGGTGGGTTTTTGTTTTGGGATTTAGCGTCGGGAGTCCGGCAATTGCACTTTGTTTAATATAAATATCTAATCGTGCTAACATGATAGTCACTGTGGTTTTATCGTTGAGTATATCTGGTACTATGGTTACTTTGCTCGAGGCTGCAGCACGCGCACCGCGGTTTGGCCACCGCAAAGGGTGCGCTTTTCCGGGAAAAGTGGTCCATGACCCGTGTATACCCACGAGGTGACGTAGTGGGGCCCCTGTAGTTGTGGGGTTTTGATGCGCCAAGGTGTGAGCGGTGCGACCCGTCGGTTTAGTTGTCCGACGTGGGAGCGGTGCGACCCGTCGGTTTAGTTGTCCGACGTGGGAGCGGTGAGACCCGTCGATTTAGTTGTCCGACGTGGTCAGGTGTTACAGGTTTACAGGTGTTCGTGCGTTCTGTTCCCTCTTGGGAGGGTGGTTGCTCGGATAGTTTACGGTTGGACGCATTTCTTTACCCTGCATTATTATTATTATTATTGTTTAGTCGCTGACTTCCCACTTTGCGACAGGGTCCTACAGGGGGGAGAGTTAGGCGACGGTGAGGCCGCGGCAGGAGTTTCTGGGTCCCAGGAGACCCCGAACAGTACTTTCTCTTTTCTTTCGCATTTCATTCACTATTTGTAGACTGTGGTGTGGTTCTCGATACCCTCGTGGGGTCGGTGTGGATGTCGGCATGGTATCTAATGATTTATTTATTTCCCTTTCATCTCTGTTGGCCGCTTTGAAAAAAAAAAAAAAAAAAAGAGCACACGAAAGAAAAGATTGCGAAAACTTTTCAAAACTTGGGTGTCGTGTGGGCACCGTTTTCAAAACCTTGTGGATTTATGGATTGCGAAAACGGATTTCAAAACCTAAGTGTCGTGTGGGCACTGTTTTCCAAACCTCTGAGTTTATGTTGCTTTCGAAACGGGTTTTCAAAATCTGGGTGCCGGGTGGGCGCCGTTTCAACAATTGTGGATTTATCCTTTCAAACTGATCGGCCGTGAGATTTATTCAGCATTTGAGAATGTGTTGTATGTCAGAAACTGTTGTGATTGAATGGATATCCGTGTTTGAACATTGTACTAGCCGCGACGCCGTGCATATACAGAGGAGACTCTGTCCGTTTGCAGAGTGAATCTGTGTATGCGGCGGATCTGGGCACGCGCCGGGGAAGAAGGTTTTTCAAAAAAAAATTTACGTGCCAAACACATACCTTTTCGTGAATCGTTTCCGCTAAAATAAACCCCCGGGGCGTGACATGCAGCAACATAATTGTTCAACAGAAATAGACTATGTCGATCCCTCTTCACTCACAGGAAGAGTCAACTAAATAAATCACAGACTTTCGCAAAATATCACGCCACTCACGCCCTATCATCCTAGGGTCTGCCCAAAAGCCTAGGATTTCCTAAGTCCCAACTGACCTATCCCTAAGCTCTGATACCAACTTAATCTGTCACGCCCCGGGTGTAAACCAGAACCCGGGCCCGTCTACAGATCCGCCGTGTATACGGTATTTCCCGCATACACGAAGGGTCGATAACCTGCTCAGATATAAGAGATAATGAATAAAGGAGCATAAGAATCAGAGCTGAACTAAAACTACTGTATCTCAGACAAAAGCTGGAAGTAAATAAAATACAAATATAAAATAAATACAAATATCTCTCCCAGCTCACCACAAATATACAACCAGCTGGCAAAAGCCAGACCCAAAAAGAAATACAAAAGAACTGTCTGAGAAAACCGGATACACCAAAAACTCCAGCTAACAACACTCGGGTGGCTCTCTATCTAGTCCGCAACCCTCTTACCTCGATCAGCTGCTGACGGCCCAGCAACTCCCGTAGAGGACTCTGCAAAACAAAGGGAGAAAAGCAAAGAAAAGACAATGGGGGTAAGAACAACTATAAAAACAGTAGCCTCCCCTAGTTGGTAAAGCCTCAACTCAGACATGCCCACCAGGTCAACCAGAGGCAAAAAAGAGAAGAAAGAGGGTAGAAGCTAAGTATAACAGCTGATAAAAGTGCTACCACTAATATGCCTCTACATGCAGAGTCAGGATATAAAACTATAAGAATGCATCTGTACATGTGCCTGACCGAATAACCCAATCTAACCACTAGTAAAAACTGGCACTGCCTGCTCTGCTGTCGAACTCAAGATCACAGCAGCGGAATCTACACACATGGCTCGAATCCGCGGGATCGGCACACATGGCTCGCATCCCAAAATAAGTATCTGACCGGCACACATGGCTCGGTCAAAAGTCCACCTCCGGAGTGGCACTCGAGGGGAGCGACCCACACAAGTAAAGTAACATCTGTAACAAGTAACCCGTGTATCAGGACTAGATCATGACTCTGATCAAAGTGGGAAAAACCCTCCACTAAAGAAAACCCGTACCCCCAAACAATGCGATAAATCAGTAAGTGGAACACTCCATCCACTAGAGGAATCCTATCCCCCAATCTGATACAACAGTAATAGCCTGGTCAACCACCCAAGATTCGTGGTTACTGTAATACCCTACCATCAAGCCCAACCTGTCCCAGATCTCAAAATCTGACTACACTATCCCAGCCCCCGCTCGAACCCGAGCATGCTATCTCTGAATTCTAAATAATAGGAGAAAGAAAAAAAAGCATGGTTTCTCCTAAGTCAAATCCCAAAAGATAGTGTATCAATAAATAGTGGCTTAATTAAATGACCATTTTAAGCATGCAATTGTCCCAGTATTTTAGTCTATTTCACATGAATAGAAGCTAAAGCAACGAGTGCCAGAACTAATGTCTCAAAGTGATGATTCCTATTGCAAAGTCATTAATTGCTAACCTACCACTAATCATGCTGTCCGGATAATTGAATATTAAACAGAGTGATCAAGATACAAACTCATGCCAAAAAAATGCCATCATCATGGATAAACTATCAATTATTTAATTCCTTATTACATGCAAGGTTATCAACGATATGCTAGGCCTTTCTAACATCGGGATACTCTGATGTTCCTAGTGAGCATACCAAAGGAGAGGAGTACAACAACCACCCACCAGAAGAGCTGACTGTCCAAAACTCACAGCTGAAAATATCAAGAAATCCCAATCTCCTACTCCAAAGGGTCCAGCAATACCCGAAACTCTCCTGGGTACAACACAAAGTCCACAATTACACATAAATTCCAAAACTACCCATACAAACACATACACAAATCAGTCCCAAAGATGCCCTCATTTCACCGGCTGAAAAATGCCCAAAAAATTCCAAGAAAAATATCACAGCGATCCTCGCGTCGATACCTTCGAAACGGGTACCTGCACGTCCAAATCCGAGTTCTGTAGGTCAAGATACAAATTCGGCAAGGTGGTCTACTCAAACAATTTCTGTACCAAAAACTGTAGCACTGAACACAGGTAAAAAGGGATTTTCAGCTCCAATAAAATCTCAGAAAAATCCAAGAAAAATAAGAGCTCGTTCCTTGTGTTGTGTAGATGAAAAACTTGTATAGGCACGTGTCACGCCCCGAGTCCGCCAATTTGTACGGTTCGGGCACGCCAACAGACCCGCCAATCGGGCATGACCTTTCACTACCCGAAAGGAACGGTAACATCCATAATAACACAACAAGTGTATGCGGAAGCTCAATATCAGAGTACTAAAAATCACTACAAATTTAAATTTTACAATAACTAGAGGATGATGAAAGCATACAAGAGTGAACCAAAAATTAAATTTATTACACTTTACATTTCTGAACTTGCAAATAAAATTATTACAATTCTTTTACATAAATTCCTCACCATACAAGGTTCACTCAAGAAATATATATAAAAAGGGATACCTCTGCTAGACCCTTTATGTCTTTATACTGCTGGGCCCTTGCCCCTATCGTATGCCTCGCCGTCTGCACCTGAACCGTCTTGACCACTGTATCCATACCTGAACCTGTGGGGAGGTCACCCAAGGGGTGTGAGAACTACGACAGAGTTCCAAGTGGGTTCAACCACCGAGAAAAGTGTCCTACACCACTTGGTCCAATGGAAGCAATGACAATAGTGTGCTAGGAATCTAGAATCCTCAATATCAAAATGCGGCCATGCAATATATATATCACTACACTATCTGTGTATACTCATCGACCCAGCACTACTCTGTCTAGCCATACTAGGCTACTATATAATAGGTCACTACACTATCTGTGTATACTCATCGACCAGCACTACTCTGTCTAGCCATACTAGGCTACTAAGCACCAACTCGGCCACTATGCCGCTGTATACAGGGTCAAACTAACCCGTCCACCTTGGCCACTCTATTTTTCTTTATTCTTTAAATTCTGGTGCTTTAGTTCAAGTTAACCCTCAGAAATTCTTATCCAACGGGCCCCAGCCCGGTAGTCCTGCTACCATAAGATAAGATTTCTAAGGTTGCCGATAACACCCGCAAGTGTTACCCCGTCCTACGGAAGAAACGTCACGAACGGGTCTCTACCCGGGAGAGGGGCACTGCCTGCAACTCCAACATGGGCCGCGTTTCACTCCGTAGTTCCGCCCGTTTTAACTTTATATTTTTTTTTTCTTTTCCTTCTTTTCTTTCTCTTTTTACTTTAGTTCTTAGCCTCTTTGCCTTTGAACCCTTGCTTTTCTTTCTTATTCGAGCTTATAGCTCCCTTTTTGCCATTGGGAAATCTCTTTCTCTTTCTTTTGAGTATCTAGCTCTATACTTTCACTTTTAGCCTTTCGAAAGTACCTCGTCCGACGGGTCACTGCTCAGGGAGTCCTGCTCCACTTGACGAGTCTCAAATTCGAATGCGTCATTCATATTCTCTTTTCGTTCTCTTTGTCTTAAGCAATTTGCTTGTCTTGCTTATTAACCAATTTTAGCTCTATCTTGAGCAATTTGCTTGTCTTGCTTATTAACCACTTTTTCATCCTTTACCCTAGATCTTGCCACACGGGTAACTAGAGAGTCCTCAGGACTCTTAAACGTTTCTCTTTTACTTATTTAACTCAAATTGTAGTTAAAGTTGCTGTCCCTTTGCCCAGACACCATATGACTTTCTAGGGTAATATCTGTTTAATTCTTTAACCCTGGGATCTTATTCCATTTTCCTGATTCCTTGCTGAATCCTAGAGTTAACTTAACTCTACTTTTCTGTTCCACTTTTAACTTAGAGTTACACTTACTCTAATTTCCTGTTCCACTATTATCTTAGAGTTACACTGACTCTAATCTCCTGTTTTCCCTTTTATGTCTCCACACTTTATCCATTTTTTCCCTTTTCGTGATTCCTTACTGAATCCTAGAGTTAACTTAACTCTATTTTCTTGTCTGTGAGTTTAAACTCTAATAGTTCACCTTAGGTTCTCTTTACCTAAGTTCCATGTCATACTCATCCTAGAGTTCCTTGACTCTATGTTGATCACTCTATCCAATGTCCTTAGGTTATCTCCTAAGACAATGCCACTCGTTAATTCCTAGGATAACTCTAAGTTGATGTCACTCGTCAAACCCCTAAACTAGGTTTTCTCCTAGTCTTACTACCAACAAGTTCCGTTCCCTTATGTCACATGATCCTAGGATTGTACCCTAACATGATCCACAGTCATCACATAATTATTCATTTCTACGCATGCAATTATTTTCATATCCATCATAAAAATAATATTATCCTCTATGCATGCAATTATCATCAATTTAGATAAGTCAAGAATTGCATTTTTCCCCTAATTCTTTACACATGCAAATTAATTATCTCCTTTTTGGCAACCAACAGTTGCATTTTCCATCTGTGTCCATCTACACATACCAGTTTATCCCCTATTTGGATGAATCATAAATGTCACTTTTCCTCTTAATATCTCTACACATGCACATTTATCATCTGTCTTGGACACCAACAGTTGCACTTTTCATCTGTATCTCTCTACACATGCAATAATAATCATAATTACCTAACGCCTCTAACAGGCTACTATCATGTCTTATAGACCCCCCCCCACCGAAAAGCAAAGGAGTAAGGGGAGAGGTCACCCAATTCGACCAGAATCCCACCTGTGGTGTCACGCAAAATTGCTTGGAGACACTTGCAATTGGTCTTCCGCG
>JAQOTM010000158.1:136862-191612 GCA_029168755.2 Tillandsia fasciculata | reverse complement strand
CCCGCGGGCGCCGCGCGGGCACCCCGCGCGGGGCGCCGCGCGGGCACCCCGCGCGGGCGCCGCGCGGGCGGCCCGCGCGGGCCGCGCGGGCGCACCCCCGCGCGGGGTGCCGCGCGGTGGCCCGCCTGCGCGGCGGGTGCCGCGCGGCGCACCCGCGCGGGTGCCGCACGGGCGGCCCCCGGCCCGCGCGGGCCCGCGCGCGCGGCGCGCGTGCGCGCGCGGGCGCCGCGCGGGCGCCGCGCGGGCCCGCGCGTCCGCACGGTACCGCGCGGACGGGCCGCGCGGGGCACTATGCGGGCGCCGTCCGCGGAGCCACGCCGCGCGCTGCTCCGACGGACGGCGACGGCCGCTCAAGGCAAGGGTGTCCCGCCGGACAGCGGGACGGTGCCGGACTCTTCGTACATAATAGAGTGGGGTATTCTGTTGCAATATGTTAGTATGTATTCTGATCTTAGTATCCGTGCGGACTTTTTATAGGTCCAGGTGCGCAGCGGGAGAGTGCAGAGGGCTCGGGTGACCCGTCTTCTCTCCAACCAGGTGGGTAGGGTTGCTATAAGTGCAACAAGTGCAGTAAGTGCATTTATCGCCATTAAAGTACTCTTAAATTTACCTAACAAAGTAGATGGACAGTTTAACCTTTCGCTTAATGATGTTTTATCTAACAATTTAAGCGGCTGCGGTCGCGGTGCTCACCACACGCCAATCTTGGCAATCCGGTTTCGGATGCTGCACGTACACCGGCGGATCGGGCCACCGCATGGTGTACTTTTCCGGAAAAGTGGTCTTTTTGACCCGTGTGCCTCACAAAGGGGTGGGAGCCGTGAGGACCTCTTCACGGCAGCTATAGGGGCCGCACTAGCCCCGTGAAGAGGTTAAAAGCATCAAAAGGTGTTTGTGCACGAGGGGGGACTTTAGTCTCCCCGACAGGTACTCTGGGGTTGGTGCCCAGCTTAATTAATAAATAATCTGGGGTTGGTGCCCAGTTTAAAATATGCACAGGGGTTTAACGAAAGGTTACGGTGTACTCGGTGTTTTCGGTTCGTTTTTCCTTCCTTGATACTATTAGACATCTACTTTGTTTGTCACTGACGTTACCCACTCCGTGACAGGTACTGCTACTAGGTGCGTCAGCCGGGGTGACGGTGGGGCTGCGTCGTGAGGACCGTAGTCGGACACTTGGTTATTATGATTATATCTCATTTCCTTTTTCGTATAAATACTTAATTTGCTTGTGGATGGCTTTAGTTGTGAACATGTATTAATTAGCTCTGTGGATGAGGTGTATTCTTATGTTTTATTACGTTTAGTGGCGTTCCTTTTATGCGGCATGTTTTCATGATAAATTAAAGGATTGCGAAAATGTTTTCTCAAAACGAAGTGCCGTGTGGGCACGGGTTTGCAAACGCTGGGTTTTATCCTTTCCAAACACTGACGCCGCTTTATAAACTTGCTTTAATTGGTGATGAATGTCTACGGTATGGTTGTTGGTTGGTGATTAATGTGTGATGAATTGTATGTTGTAAATGAGACGCCGTGCATATACAAAGGAGACTCTGTCCGTGGACAGAGTGAATTTGTGTATGTGGCGGTCTGGCACGCACCGGGGTTGAGGTTTATATCACCTTATTAAGAAAAAAAAAAATAGACACGCAATTTTCCGCTTCAAATGACTCAAAAACCCCCGGGGGCGTGACAGATTAAATGGTATCAGAGAAAATACAACCACAACCATAGTAGACGTGACTTACATCCACAGTGCTAGGTGCCACAAGCAAATGGGACATGAGATAACCAAGGTGTAGGTGTAGTACGTGAGAGTACGGGGAAATGGGAACGTAACATAGGTGAAATCGTGAGACGGTGTGACTAGGGTTATAACCATAGGGTTGACATGGTTCTTTGGTGACAGCAAGCAATGGCTCGGACTAGGTCGTCCACCGAGAATGCGGACGCGGACGGAGCGGCCTCAGCCGCCGCGGAAAACCAGGCCCTCCGGCGACAACTGCGGGAAATGGCCGGGCAGTTAGCGACGCTGACGGAGCAGGTTCGTCAGCTGACGCAGCGACAGGCTACCGCAACCACCGAGCGTGAACGATCCCTCCGCCCGAAGCCACAGCACCCACTACGGAGCCCCAAGGGGGGGGTGGTACGACGACGGAACAGCCCCCAGCCCCAAGGGAAGTACCCACCCCAACGACTTCGGGGCCCGTGTTGGGAGCGACAGCGGGGGAGGCAGGGACGACCCCTACCCTTGGGGGATCCGCCACCGCAGGAGGGATCGCAGAGCAGCGAGCGACGCGGGAGAGGGTCAGGACGAATTTGACTGAGTTCAAGAAGCATGACCCACCCACCTTCGAGGGAGAAACGACCGACCCATGGGTCGTCGAGAAGTGGGTGGATACCATGGAAAAGCTTTTCGAGGATTTACTGATAGAGGAACAAGAGCGGGTCCCACTAGCTGTCCACTTTCTGGAAGGGAATGCACGCATCTGGTGGAAGACGGTACGTCCGGATCCGTCCACCAACGACCCGCTACCGACATGGTCGGTCTTTAGGGAGGAACTCTTCGGTGCGTTCTTCTCTGAAAGCGTCAAGCGGCAACTGGAAGACGATTTGAAGAACATCAGGCAAGGGAACCGCTCAGTCGTGGAGTATCAAAGGGAGTTTGTGAGGTTGGTCAATTGCGTCCCGTTTGTTGTACGGGATGAACCTCACAAGGCCCGTCTTTTGTGGATGGGCTGCGGAGCGACATCTTCGAGATGGTTCAGGCGGCGGACCTGCGCACGTTCCGAGAGGTGGTGGACAGGGCCACCATCGTGGAGCGGGGGTTCGCCATGACCCGAGCTCGACGGGAGGGATCGGAAAACAACCGGGAAAAGAAACGGACGCAGACCTACCCGGGAGGGGGCCCTCCTGGCGGGAGCCGGCCCCCAAAATACCCCAAGACGCAGCAGGGAAACAAGAGTGCGCCGGCCGGGAGACCTCGACCAGCAAACAAGTCGTGTGTTATTTGCGGAGCGTCGCATCCGGTGACTGAATGCCCTAAGAAGCAAGATCACTGCTACCGCTGCGGCAAACAGGGACATTTCCGATTCAACTGTCCCCTGAACCCTGGAGCGGCATCTTCCGCAGCTTCCACTCCAACGGCGCAGCCACCGGGACGGGGTAGGGCGCCAACGGGAATGCCCCCGCGCCCTTCGGCACCAAGAACAGAAGGAGAATCGCGACCACAACCAGGAGGGAGGCTCTATTCCATGGGTCAGCATGGAGCGGCACTGCCAGAGGAGGTGGTCGCAGGTATTACTTCCGTTTCTAATTTTCGAGCTCGAACTCTGTTTGACACCGGGGCGACTCGCTCCTTTATTTCCCGTACCTTTGCGCAAACCCATCAGCTAGAAAGTAGTCCTCTGGATGTCTTAATGACCGTCCAGACCCCTGGGGGGCCCATCGCGGCAACTGGCCTGGTAACCTCATGTTCAATAAGGCTGGGAAGGTTGTCGTGCCCCTGGGATCTGGTGGTCATACCGCTAAAAGAATACGACGTGGTCTTGGGCATGGACTGGCTCACCGAGTATCAGGCGGTCATCGACTGCGAGAAGCGACAGGTGCAGCTACAGAAGCCGGGATTCCCAGAAAACGTGTACTTGGCGTGCAAAAGTACTTCCTTCCTGGCCGTCATCTCCGCGTCAAGAGCTAGGAAGCTGATAGAGGGCGGGTGCGTGGCTTATCTAGCCTCTGTAGATCTAGCCACCCGACCCGTTCCCTCGCCTTCAGAAATTCCCGTGGTAAGGGAATTCCCGGATGTATTTCCGGCGGAGCTTCCCGGAATGCCGCCGGAACGAGAGGTTGACTTCCCAATTGAACTGCTCCCCGGCACCAAGCCCATCACCAAGGCACCGTACAGGATGGCCTTCGCGGAGCTGAAGGAACTCAAGGCACAGTTGGAGGACCTTTTGGACAAAGGTTTCATCAGACCAAGCGCGTCACCTTGGGGCGCGCCCGTCCTGTTTGTGAGAAAGAAGGACGGAAGTCTCCGGTTGTGCATCGACTACCGGGAGATAAATAAGGTCACTATCAAGAATAAGTACCCCCTGCCAAGAATCGACGACCTTTTTGACCAGTTACGGGGGGCGACGGTGTTCTCAAAATTGACCTGCAGTCGGGCTATCATCAGGTCCGGGTCAAGGGGGAGGACATCCCCAAAACGGCTTTCCGTACTCGTTATGGCCATTACGAGTTTACGGTAATGCCGTTCGGGCTCACAAATGCCCCGGCAGTGTTCATGGATATGATGAACAGGGTATTCAAACCCTTCTAGACTTGTTCGTGGTGGTCTTCATCGACGATATCCTCATCTACTCGCGTACGGACGAGGAACATGAAGAACATCTGCGCACAGTCCTCCAGACCCTACGGGAACGGAAACTCTACGCCAAACTCAAAAAGTGTGAGTTTTGGCTCCGAGAGGTCGGTTTCTTGGGGCATGTAATCTCGGCGGCTGGAGTCGCGGTGGATCCGAAGAAGATAGATTCGGTGACAGACTGGCCCCGACCGACCACGGTGACGGAAATTCGAAGCTTCCTGGGATTGGCCGGGTATTACCGGCGCTTCGTGGAGGGCTTCTCCAAGATAGCCACCCCCTAACCCGTCTGACAAGAAAGGGGGAAAAGTTCATCTGGACGGATAAGTGCCAGAGAAGCTTCGAGGAGCTTAAGGATAGGTTGACGCGAGCCCCGATTCTCGCCCTGCCAGAGCCAGGGGAGGATTACGAAGTATATTGCGATGCGTCGCGAAATGGATTGGGTGGAGTACTCATGCAACGGGGAAAGGTCATAGCCTATGCATCAAGGCAGCTCAAGGAGTATGAGCGGAATTACCCCGTGCACGATTTGGAACTCGCAGCGGTGGTGTTTGTCCTCAAGCTTTGGAGACACTACCTGTATGGGGCACACTGCAATGTGTACTCAGATCATAAGAGTCTCAAGTACCTCTTCACCCAAAGGGAGCTAAATCTGCGACAAAGGCGGTGGCTTGAGCTATTAAAGGACTACGATCTAACGATCCACTATCACCCGGGAAAGGCCAACGTGGTGGCCGACGCCCTGAGTCGCAAAGGACAGGCCGTGGAGGCGGATGTAAGCGCCATTACACGGCAGGATAGTCTGATTGCGGAATTTTCGCGATTGAGACTAGAGGTAGTACCGGCAGGGACAGTCGCACAGCTTCTGACATTGGTGGTCAGACCTACTCTGCTGGACAGGATTCTCGAAGGCCAATCGACTGATAATCAGCTCCAGCTGGTGCGGAGTAGAATAACCGCCGACAAGGAGAGCGATTTCATGGTAGACTCCGACGGCACGATACGATTTCGGGGACGAATCTGCGTGCCGGATCTACCGGAGCTCAAGGAGGAGATTCTGCGGGAGGCGCATACTGCCCCATATGCAGCGCATCCCGGGGGAACGAAGATGTACAAGGACGTCAAGCAAACCTTCTGGTGGCCCAAAATGAAGGGAGACGTGACGCGATTTGTGGCACACTGCCTGGTGTGCCAACAGGTGAAGGCCGAGCACCAGCGCCCGGCAGGAAAATTGCAACCGTTACCGGTGCCCGAGTGGAAGTGGGATATGATCACCATGGATTTTGTGACCGGATTCCCGAGATCGCCACAGGGACACGATGCGATATGGGTGGTCGTGGACCGATTGACGAAATCGGCCCACTTTTTGCCCATACACACGACGTGGACTCGGGAACGACTGGCACAAACATATATCGATGAGATAGTAAGGTTGCACGGAGTACCGACATCCATCACGTCGGACAGAGACACACGTTTTGTGTCGAACTTTTGGCGAAGCCTGCAACAAGCGATGGGGACCAAGTTGCACTTCAGCACAGCTTTTCATCCGCAAACCGATGGGCAATCAGAGCGGGTGATACAGATCGTGGAGGACATGCTTCGAGCATGCGTTCTGGACTTGGGCGAAGGGTGGGCACGGTGTTTGCCCCTGGTGGAATTTGCCTACAATAATAGTTACCAGGCCAGTATTCAGATGGCGCCGTACGAGGCACTGTACGGGCGCCGCTGTCGGTCTCCAATATGCTGGGACGACTTAGGTGAGCGAAAGTTTCTGGGCCCAGATTTGGTGGAGGAGACCGAAGCAAAGGTGCGATTAATTAAGCAAAGGTTACTGACCGCCCAGAGCAGACAGAAGAGTTACGCGGACAACAGACGCCGAGACCTAGAGTTTATGGTGGGCGAGCATGTGCTGCTCCGGGTTTCACCCTCCAAGGGAAACCGGCGTTTCGGCATAAAGGGAAAGCTAAGTCCGAGGTACGTGGGACCGTTCGAAATCCTGGAGCGCGTAGGACCGGTGGCATACCGCTTAGCCCTGCCACCGAACCTCGAACGAGTCCACAACGTCTTCCATGTTTCAATGCTCCGGAAATACCTGGCAGACCCCTCTCATGCCTTGGATGCCTCCACCATCGAGTTGCGAGAGGATTTGAGCGTCGAGGAGACGCCGGTGCGGATTTTGGCAAGAGAGGACAAGAAGTTGCGCAACCGAACAATCCCCTATGTGAAGGTCCAGTGGAGCAACCACGACGAGCGCGAGGCGACGTGGGAACTGGAGTCGAAAATGAGGGAATGCTTTCCTGAGGTGTTTAGTGAGGATTGAGCTTAAGTTTCGGGACGAAACTTTTTATAAAGTGTGAGTGGTGTAGTGACCCGACCCTTAGGGGTATTTTTGAACTCACATGTAATCGCTTAAGCCTTAAGCGAAATAAAATTATTTAATTTTCAAAAGTCGGCCGGGACAAGGTGTGTGTATTTTTCTGCGATAGAGCGCGAAAAACGATGACCGACGGTGCGATCGGATTCGAAATCCGATGTCGGGATCTCCCGGAACGGGATCCTTAGCGACGCGGTAATTAGTCACGCATCGGAAACCGTGCAAAATATCTTGCACCCGTTAGAGATAAGGTGGGTTATCTCGTAGGGGATAATTAATTAATTAATTAATCAATTATCCGGTGACGGAAATTTAAATCCTCCTACGTACGAATAAAAGGGGGGATTTTATCTCGCGGATTGGATAAGAGATAAAATCCAGATACTTGAATTTATCTTTCCAAGATTATTTAATGAAGGGGATTAAATAATCGGTGACCGGGATTTGAAAATTGGAAATTTAAATAACCGATGATTTAAATCCAAGTGGGAATTTATCCCCCATGATTATTTAATGAAGGTGATTAAATAATCGGTGGCCAGGATTTAAAAGGGTGAAGATTTTATCTCGTAAGTCAGATATTTATTTGAGAAATAGAAACAGGATGTTTTGGGTTTTCCTAGTTACGCACGTGTAAGATAAAGCGGATATTAATTAAATAATTAAGTAATAGGGTTATCGGTAAGGACTAATTAATTAATAAATTAATTAATCGAGTCAAAATATCCGAAAGGATTTTGACGGTGCGTATGCGTGAAATTGGATAAAAAGATAAATAGATAGGGAGATCTATTTATTCCCCCGTTTACCGAACGAAACCCTATTTTTAAAACACCGCCTCCTCAAACCCTCCTCTTTCGTGCGTACCGAAACCCCAACCGGTGAGGAAAAGGAAAGAAAAGAGAGAACGGAACCCTAACCGGAGGAAGGAGAAGGAAAAGAGAAGGAGCCGATCGTCCCAAACGCCGACCCGAAGGCAAGAAACACGACCGGACACCTTCCCGACGATCTCCGGTTAGTAGAACATTTTTTAGTAATTTTTCCGGATTTTTCCTGTCGCCTTTTCGTCAATTTCTTGAGTTTCTCCGCCGTCCCCGTTACCGTCGCCGTCGTCGTAATTGTGCTAGACGGACGGAACGGACGGCGGAGACGCGCGGTGCCGCTAGGGCATCGCGCGGGGAGGGGGAAAACGATCGCGGACGACCGGACGCCGCCGCAAGCGGCGACGGCGCCGCGCGGGTCGCACCGCGCGGGCGCCGCGCGGACACCGCGCGGCCGCCGCGCAGGCGCCGCGCGGGACGCCCGCGGGCGCGCGCGGGGCGCCGCGCGGGGTGCCGCGCGGGCGCCGCGCGGCACACGCCGGCGGGGTGCCGCGCGGGCACCCGCGCGGGCGCCGCGCGGGCGGCGCGGGGCGCGGGCGCCGCGCGGGCCCCGCGCGGCGCCGCGCGGGGCCGCGCGGGCGGCCGCGCGCGGGTGCCGCGCGGGCGGCCCGCGCGGGCGCCGCGCGGGCGGCCGGCGCGCGCGGGCGCCGCGCCGGGCGCGCGCGCGCGCGGGGCCGTGCGCACGGACGCGCGGACGCCGCGCGGGGCACTATGCGGGCGCCGTCCGCGGAGCCACGCCGCGCGCGGCTCCGACGGACGGCGACGGCCGCTCAAGGCAAGGGTGTCCCGCCGGACAGCGGGACGGTGCCGGACTCTTCGTACATAATAGAGTGGGGTATTTCTGTTGCAATATGTTAGTATGTATTCTGATCTTAGTATCCGTGCGGACTTTTTATAGGTCCAGGTGCGCAGCGGGAGAGTGCAGAGGGCTCGGGTGACCCGTCTTCTCTCCAACCAGGTGGGTAGGTTGCTATAAGTGCAACAAGTGCAGTAAGTGCATTTATCGCCATTAAAGTACTCTTAAATTTACCTAACAAAGTAGATGGACAGTTTAACCTTTCGCTTAATGATGTTTTATCTAACAATTTAAGCGGCTGCGGTCGCGGTGCTCACCACACGCCAATCTTGGCAATCCGGTTTCGGATGCTGCACGTACACCGGCGGATCGGGCCACCGCATGGTGTACTTTTCCGGAAAAGTGGTCTTTTTGACCCGTGTGCCTCACAAAGGGGTGGGAGCCGTGAGGACCCCTTCACGGCAGCTATAGGGGCCGCACTAGCCCCGTGAAGAGGTTAAAAGCATCAAAAGGTGTTTGCGCACGAGGGGGGACTTTAGTCTCCCCGACAGGTACTCTGGGGTTGGTGCCCAGCTTAATTAATAAATAATCTGGGGTTGGTGCCCAGTTTGAAATATGCACAGGGGTTTAACGAAAGGTTACGGTGTACTCGGTGTTTCGGTTCGTTTTTCCTTCCTTGGTACTATTAGACATCTACTTTGTTTGTCACTGACGTTACCCACTCCGTGACAGGTACTGCTACTAGGTGCGTCAGCCGGGGTGACGGTGGGGCTGCGTCGTGAGGACCGTAGTCGGACACTTGGTTATTATGATTATATCTCATTTCCTTTTTCGTATAAATACTTAATTTGCTTGTGGATGGCTTTAGTTGTGAACATGTTTTAATTAGCTCTGTGGATGAGGTGTATTCTTATGTTTTAATTACGTTTAGTGGCGTTCCTTTTATGCGGCATGTTTTCATGATAAATTAAAGGATTGCGAAAATGTTTTCTCAAAACGAAGTGCCGTGTGGGCACGGGTTTTGCAAACGCTGGGTTTTATCCTTTCCAAACACTGACGCCGCTTTATAAACTTGCTTTAATTGGTGATGAATGTCTACGGTATGGTTGTTGGTTGGTGATTAATGTGTGATGAATTGTATTTTGTAAATGAGACGCCGTGCATATACAAAGGAGACTCTGTCCGTGGACAGAGTGAATTTGTGTATGTGGCGGTCTGGCACGCACCGGGGTTGAGGTTTATATCACCTTATTAAGAAAAAAAAAATAGACACGCAATTTTCCGCTTTAAATGACTCAAAAACCCCCGGGGGCGTGACAGGGAACCTTCGGATGCCGTCGGAAGAAGGTAGGGTCGCCGGAACCCTAATTGTTGGCCGTGATCGGTGCGCGCCGCCTCCGAAGCTCCGGCAACTGGACCATTGTGCTCAACACAACCTGCTCAACCCCAGAAGAGGTTCCCCGAAGTTTGGTGAGCTTTGGTACGTTGTGGAACGCGGGGGAGCAAGCCCTAGATTCGGGTTGTCTTCCTCACGGCCGAGCTCCACCGCCCGGCGCCGCCACTGCCCCGAACCGCCGGACCAACCCTTGGCAAGCTCCACAGCACCTAGGGGATCCATCCTTTGTGCCTGCTTTGGTCCGGAAGCCCGCGGTGGAAGATCCGCCATTAGAGGCCTAAGTTTCGCCGATCTTCGACGCCGGCCGCCGCCGTCGCTGCTCCAGCGCCGGCCAACCTTGGTAAGTCTTCTGACACCCTAAGCTTCCCTCCTAAACCCTTGCATGCGACCATGCAGCCTCAATCCCGAGTTGCCATTAATGGCCCTTTAATGCATCTTCTTCTTCTTCCTCGGTTGGGGGAGCTCAGGGAGCCCCCAAGCTTGCACGGTTGAGGTGTGTTCCACTTCTGGGAGTCCAAGAAGGGCCGTGCTCACCTTAGTCTGAAGGATGACCGAGAGGCAAGAGGGCTCGGCCAAGGTGAGCTCCATCAAGGAAGGTGCGGGATTGGTTCTTGCTCCGGCAACTGCACCGGCCATGCTGCTACCTCCCACAGGTGAGCACTACATTTCCTTACCCTTGCTGAGCACCATGCTCACAGTAGAGCACCATTTGATCAAGTAATAAATAGGTATAGCATAGTGTCTTTTGGACCTTAAGAGTTTATGAGCCAACTTTGTAAATGGGCCTTGTGCTGGCCCAAGCCTGTGAGCACGAGCTTCGTCTCGTCGTTTCGGACATGCTGAAACTTACGGCGCTGTCTTTGACTTCCTGGTTTGGAAGATCGAGTCGTTTTAGTGTCCAAGAGAGAATAATTATGCGATTTTGGAAAAGTTTAGGGGTCGAGTTGCAAATGTAATACCCTGACTGTCTTTAGACAGTATTTACGCACCGTCTAGTCATTTTGGTAGAGTTCCGTGGGCTCTCATTGAGCGAGAATTGAATCTTGTTCCGTAAATCGGCTAAGTTACCCCGTGTTAGCATAGTATTGCTGTAGTGTTGTCGGGATGGATATGGTGAGTCTTTTACTGACTACAGTTTCTGTTCAGGGCCCAGCTGTTCAGCACCAGCCGCCCAGTAGTCTAGCGAGAGTTCGGGATCGGCCAACATTCAGGTGGTTCGTTCGACTGACTTCAAGGTGGGTTTTTGTTTTGGGATTTAGCGTCGGGAGTCCGGCAATTGCACTTTGTTTAATATAAATATCTAATCGTGCTAACATGATAGTCACTGTGGTTTTATCGTTGAGTATATCTGGTACTATGGTTACTTTGCTCGAGGCGGCAGCACGCGCACCCGCGGTTTGGCCACCGCAAAGGGTGCGCTTTTTCGGAAATGTAGAGCCCTGACGTTTCCTTGCCCTTGTATACCTTCTTTTTTTTATATAACAGGATTGTGAGGAAAACTTTTTACTGTGTTTCTGCAATAGACCGGCCTAGACCGCGAGTGTTTTTCTGCGATTGAGCTCGAAAAATGGAGGACGGCAAAGCAAACGGATTCGGATTCCGATTTACGGATCTCGCGGATTGGGGGTCAAAGCGTTTGCTTTCGAGTGGTGCATCGGAATCCGTGCTAAGTGGTCGGCACGCTTTTCGAGACGATCGGACGGAATCCTGCTGTGATCGGATCTTTCATCTTTTTATGTCAGTGGATTATTTTAGTCATTTGGTGGTACCTCGATCTTACGGTTTCCATTTTGGGTCCTAATTAAATTTTTTTCAGTTGTTTACGGAGGGGTTGAAATTCGAGAATTTCTGGGCAGACCGTCGGGGCGCGCGGGTATTTTTAGGTGGTAGAGCTCGCAAAACGGAGAACGGTGGCGCGATCGGATTTGATTTCCGACCCCGGGAACTCCCAGAATTTAAATCTGAAGTTTGGACCCTTTTAGGCGCTCCGGGATCCGTGCGAACGATTGACACGCTTTACGAGACAATCTTAGCCGCCGGTTTTTGCTCTGGTTATTTTAGAATTTCTTTAAAACCAGGGGGCGTAGGGTTTTTCCGCCTTGGGTTTCTCTCTTGACGGCTAGGATTTAAGGCGACGCTTTTGAGAAAGAAAAAGGGGAACCCCAATTCTTTTCTCTCGATTCAACCGCGGGCGTGAGGAACCGAGGCGACGAGACGGGGAGAAAGAAAGACGACCGCACTGCGGAACCCGGCGAGCGAGAGCGGGACGATCCTCTTTCTTCCTCCCTCACCGGCGAGAACAAGGTAAGCGGTTGGGGTCTTCCCGGTTTTTCGGTTTGGGGTTTTCCTTTTGGCGTTGTCGCGGCGACGCGGGTTTGGTGTTGAACGGGAGGCCGCCGCCGCCGTTGTCAAACGGGAGGTCGCCGCCGCCGTTAATTTGGTCACGAGGTCGTCACCGCAGCCACCGGGGTCGCGTGGTCGCAACCGGAAACGAAAAAGGTGCACGAAATTAGGGTTTACTGTGCATTCAGGCCGGATTCAACCACGCGGTCCACCGGACCGGCGTGCACCCGGCGCACGTCATCGCGGCCCGGAGGCGCGGACCCGGCGCACGGGCGCGTGCGCCGGCCCAGCCCAGACCCCGCGGTGCACGCGCCAGGCGTGCACCCGGCGCTCGCCACCGCAGCCGCTCGGCATGGACCCGGTCTGCGCCTCTCCCCCGTGCGCGGCCCGGCCCAAGCCGCACCGGCTCACCCAGATGGGCGTGCACCCGGTCCGCGACCGCCAGTCACTGTGCCGTGAACCCGGTCCGCGACGCCGGCCATGCACCAGCGGCTCACCGCGCGGTGCTCCCGGTCTGCGCCCCTGCCGCCTCCTGCTGTGGACCCGGTCCACGCCTGGGCCCGTGCACCCGACTGCTGCCAAAGAGCCCAGAAGCTTCGTTTTTAGCCCGTTTCGCGCCGTTTTTGAGTGTTTTCAACCACGACGATGTTTTTAACAATTAAATTTTTATTGTAGCGGCTCGGGCACACGGCGAGGGTATTTTGGTTGGAACTTCCGCACGTTTTCCCTTTCGTGCTTGAGGTGGGTTTTATTGTGGTGTCTAGCGCCGGTCTCCGGCAGTCTTTTACTCTTGATATTACATGTTATCGTTTTACTTTTGATATTACGCGTTATCGTTTTACCTTCGATATTACATGTTACCGTTTCACTCTTGATATTACATGCTACTGTTCTACTCCTGATTATGCATGTTAGCGGGGTACTTTAGATTTCACATGTCACCATTTTACTCTTGTTTATAAATCATGTTGCTACCGGGATAGCGGTTATAGTTTGCTCTTGATTATACATTATGATGCTAACATGGTTGTGGTTATGGTTACTTTGCTCGAGGCTGCAGCACGCGCACCCGCGGTTTGGCCACCGCTAAGGGTGCGCTTTTTCGGAAAAGCGGTCTATGACCCGTGTATACCCACGAGGTGACGTAGTGGGGTCCCTTATTAGTTGCGGGGTTTGAGGCGCCGAGGCGCGAGCGGTGCGACCCGTCGGTTTAGTTGTCCGACGTGGTCGGGTGTTTGCAGGTACGGTGCGACCCGTCGGTTTAGTTGTCCGACATGGTCGGGGTTGTTACAGGTACGGCACGGCCCGTCGGTTTAGTTGTCCGACGGGGCCAGGTATTACAGGTACGGTACGGCCCGTCGGTTTAGTTGTCCGACGGGGCCGGGTATTGCAAGATACAGGGGCACAGGTTATCTCCCCACGCTTGGGAGGGTGGTTACTCCGGTTTGCTTTACGGTTTGATTTACTACTTTTCCTGCTCTATTGTTATTATTCGTCACTGACTTCCCACATCGTGACAGGGTCCAGACGGGGGGAGCGGTAGGCGACGGTGAGGACGGGGCAGGAGCTTCTGGGTCGCTGGGGATGTTGGGTTATAAGTAATGGATCTAAATAGGGGAAAAACACCTAGAGGGGGGTGAATAGGTGTAAACAATAAACACTCAAAAAATCATTGCGCAAATAAACCCAATGCGGAAAAATAAAAGAACACGCAAGATTTTTACGTGGAAAAACTCCAAACCGGAGTAAAAAACCACGGGACCGATAACACGGCGAAATCCACTAGAATTAACACACGTACAAGGTGATATACCGTACTCACAGACGACTCAACCTTTTTCATACGCTCCTAGTAGATCTTCCCGCTCGCTCCACGACGCTTCTCGAATCCACGATCCGCGCCCAACGCTGAATCCACAGCGTCCAACGTCGAGTCCACGACGTCCAACCGAATCCACGGTCTTCACCCAATGGCACGCTTCGAATCCACGAACGCACCTCGCTCCGAATCCACGAGAGCGGTAGCACCTTGAATCCACAAGGCCACGCGAGTCCACGCGCCGATTTTGGGGTAAATCGTTGTTTGTTTGGGTGGTGATGATCCGCCGAATACTTAGATTAAAGATAGATCGGAAATACCATCTAAGTATTCATTGATTTGATTCTACTCAAAATGTGAGTATGGAAAACCTAGAATCAAATCAATCAATATAGATGAAGAAACATAGAATAAATCTATTGATTTCCTTTCTTCTCTATATATGTGGATTTTTCTTTTCGGCTATTTTCTTCTATGTATTAGCCGATTATTGCGGATGCCCTAGAAATGAATATAGGGCCTATTTATAGGTTAGAAACCCTAGGAAGAATATACGGATCAAAAACAGCCTTTTCTGGAAAGATTTACCGACGGCGATCCGGATTGGATTTGGCGATCCGGATTGCAGAAGCACAAAAGACGGTTTCCAGAAAATTGCCTGTTCGGGATCCGGATCGTAGTCCCCGATCCGGATCGTTCATACAGTTTCACCAAACATCATGTTCGGGATCCGGATTGCAAATCCTGATCCGGATCGAAAAGCAAAAGGTAAAACTAGTGTTCGGGATCCGGATCAGAAGATGCTGCGATCCGGATTGAACCAGTGTATGAACAAACACCCTTCGGGATCCGGATTGCAAGCCACGATCCGGATCCTGAACATGTCCCATGTCCAGTTTTTGATGTTTAAGCAATTAAAACCTCTTCCAGGTGTTTCTACACTATAAGAAGTATTCGGATCATCAAAATTCTTTAGTTAAACGTACCTGATCCTTTTGAATTCTTCTTTCTTGAGATTGAGGTATACGATCCAAAGTTTCTTCATCTTCAATCTTCAAGACTTAATACATTCACGAAATACGCCAACTCAAATTCCGTAACAATCTCCCCCTTTGGCGGTTTCGTGACAAAACACAAATCCACAAAAGAAAATTCAAAAAGATATTTTTGTTGCTATCACCATACAACAAAAATTTACAAAAGAGATCCAGAAATTAAAAACATGAGATAAACTCCTAGAACAGACTCTAGACTTAGACATCTGTAATCTCTGCACACAGAAAACATTCTTGACAAACAAAATCGTTAGATACCTCAAGAATTGAAACATACAAAACCAACTACAGAGATAGAGTTTATTCTCATCATGACATTTGAAAAATTCAGATATGTAAGAGAATCATAGTTAAAACCAACATATCTTCTAAGCAGTCGAAAACCAAATGTCGAAGTATGTTAGTCCAACATCAACTTGTTAGTCATATTACATGCCCAAATAGTTAGTCGAATAGTTAGTATAGAGGCATGTCACAAATCACAAAGAAAAACCAAAGTTGAGTTGAAGTCATACTTACCTTGATATTCACAATCATTGTTCATTGTTCAAAGTTCTCTCTAACTTTCTCCCCCTTTTTGTCACAAAACAAAGCCAAAACGTAGCAAGAGCTACAATATGTAAGGAGAGTAAAAAAAATCTATTAATATGCACAAACTGAGAACTAAACTAAAAGTATCAATAAGACTAAAAACGTAAAATCCTGCACAAAAAGAAAAGAAAATGAGTTAAAAATGGTCAGTCGGCAGAATTGGAGTCGTCAGAATTTGTGCAACCCATGTTAGACAGTATCTTTCGCATCCGCTTGTCCATTGAATTTATCTTCTTCGTGATGGTAATGTGAGCTGCTGTCGTTATCTCAAGCTCATTGGCAATCCTTTGTTGTTCCTTCAAAATATGTTCCTGCTTGACGGAAAGTTGTTGTTGCAACTTGAAGATCGAAGTCAATGATGCTTCATCATCCGTGCCGTGTTCTTGTCGAGGTGTTGAAGCCGAGGTGCCGTCACAAGGTTTCTTTCCAATAACATGAGGCAATTTGTGAAGTGACTTCACAATTGTTGATTCATCTATCATCCCGCAACTGTGCTGATATGATGTTGAGCTTACATCAATATCAAACTTTTGTAAGATCCTCATGATGATTAGAGGAAACGGAAGTCGCTCAGAGGGGTGAGGATGCACAATGTACCTTGACATTCTGTTCCAAATTATATAGGGAATATTCATGTTCAATCCAATAGCCTCAGAGGGATGTCCTATGAGATATAGGAATAGCAGTCGCTCCCATCTCACAACCTTGGTGTGCATGTTTGGCAGAATGTTATAGCACGTTATGAAGTTTAAAAATTGGTACTCCAGTCGTAGATGTTTGGATCTGATACTTTTGCCATCAACGGATTGAGTCCCTTCCAAACAGATCCTGTCGACCACAGTTTGCCACAATGCACTTGTCAAACTTTTTCCTTTCAAAAAGTTAATCCCCGATGTGCTAGATTCCATTCCAAGCACTTCACCAATTAACTGCGGTGTGATCTTAATCTTCATTCCTTGGATGTTTGTATAGAAATGCATAGACCCATTTTCATTCTCGAGAAGATGTCTCGCATTCGTGTAGAAGGTTCTCACACGATACAAACAATATCCTAGAAGTTCAGGGAAACGGCAGATTTGAATAAGAGAAGCTTGCTCAATTAAGGTTCCAAATTCTGGTGAATGATTGCGAAGGGCTTCAATGTTGACATGACGTTCTCCGATGCATTCACGTCGTTCAAAGGCTCGAAGACGGTCAGTATTAACGACTACCTCTTCAACACGTGGCGGAGAGTCAGGAGCTATTGGTGTGTCAATATTAGTGTCTCGTCTTAATCCATAACGTCGAGCAAGTCGTTTCCGTTTCACAGAGATAGTTGGAGCAAACATAGGAGCTTTCCCAGTGTCCATGGGTGCTTTTCCTTTTTGTTTAGATTTAGTAGGCAATACCTCATCATCATCATCATCTGTCAACATATCCCAGTGTACTTCATCAGGGTTTTCTTCAAGTTCTGTGTCACTTATAACTTCCACTTCACCCTTTCGTTGGAGTTTCTTGGCTCGTTTCAGTTTGTTGGTTGCTCGTGTAAGTACCATCGTAACCAGTAGCAGGATTAACCAGGAGAGTGCCATTGGTGTGAGTGCTTTGAGTTTTGAGAAAGTGTCCTGTGAAACCAACTCAAGAACATATGAAAAATCGTCAATTTTGAAAAATTTGAAAAATTGTACCTAGACAATCATAATCATGTAGAGAAGCCAAGAATCAAATTAGTTTTCCAAAAAGAATTTTAAAAATAGATCAATTCCATGATTTTCAAAAATTCCTCTTTTATGCCCTAAACCAGAATTTTTAGAAATCGAAGCCTAAAAACTCGTTTATCTTGAGAAAACCCAGCATAAAAGCAAAACTAATTGACCCAGAGTTCTTATTTCAAAAGAAATTTGATCAAAAACCATTCACAAACGAAAAAGTTCCAAGATTTCAACTCACGTTTGATGAAAAACCATAAAAACTGTGAAAAACCGAGTTTTGATCAATAAAACTTACTTGAATCCGAAGAACTTTGAGTTTGGAAGCTCCAAAATGCAAGAAATCTAGAGAGAGAAGCTCTAGAGATTTTAGAACAAAAGATTAGGGTAAAAGAAATCAAATCCTCTTTGTTCTTATAAAAACCCTAGCCGTGATCCGGATCGGATCGAGAATGTGATCCGGATCGGCTACCCGCAGGAAGAATCCTGCGTTCGGGATCCGGATCACTTACCCCGATCCGGATCGGCTTCAACTTTTTCTCCAGAAAAATTCAGAAAAATTCCATAAAATCCAGAAAAAGTATGTAAGCACTTTACCATGTCAACTTTAAACAAAAGACATCGTTTCATACAACAAGAAATAGATTATGCAAAATCTATCAAAAATACCCAAAAATGAAACGAAAATTTACGAAAGTTAAAACACTTAAAGTTGAACAACTTCAATTACATCTATCCTGATCTTATGTGTAATGCCTTTATCAAATCATCAATTTTAGTAAAGAAAATGAAGTACCAAGATCAATAGATGTTTGAAATCCCAGATAAGTTAGATAATATATCTAGACAATCTGTTGAAGGAGTGGCTCTTTGAGCATCTTTTACTAAAAATCCCACCTTATACCAACCATGAAATACGACTGAGTCAAGTATTTCAATATGAATTTCATCAACAATTTTCAAAACAAAAATTTGCTTTTCATTCATGGAGTATTTTTTTTTTCATTTTCTCCATGTGGTGGTAGTTTTCACACTCCTCATTGGGATGTAACTCTTTCCACATCTTTTGAGCATTTTACATTTCATTGACTCCCCCTCAATTGGCTATCAATTATTTAATATATAAAGTATTCAACCAAACCATTGATCTCGAATTCATACTCGACTAAGCAATCAAATATGATAATGACTATACCAAGAGATCATTGAGAGAGAAATTGACTTTGATCACTTAAAAGATGGTTTAATTAACGTAAATGATCATTGCAACATTGAAATATTATGACATCAAAAGCATAATAAATTTCTAAATGCATAAAAGGATGCAATTAAAGTCAATTATGATTTATGCTCAATTAATGTCCTATGTACAAAACATAGATAAAGAACAAAACAAAAACAAAAACAAAACCTAACCTAAGCAAAGGTTTCAAAAAGGTTATTTCAAGGAAAGCATGCCAATTGCTTTACGCAAGTGAATAAAACGTTTTTGATCCAAAGGTTTTGTTAAGATATCAGCTAATTGATCCTCAGTTGAAATATATGACAGTTGAAGAATGTTTGATTCAACTAGCTCTCTAAGAAAATGATATCTAAGTTCAATATGTTTTGTTCTAGAGTGCAACACAGGGTTTTTAGAAATGTTAATAGCACTAGTGTTGTCACATAAAATGGTTACCGAAGATGTTGAAATCCGGAAATCGCTCAACACGCTTTTCATCCAAATCAATTGGGTTGAACAACTTCCTGCAGAAATGTACTCCGCTTCGGCAGTCGAGAGTGCTATGCAATTCTGCTTTTTACTGTGCCATGCAACAAGGCAATGGCCAAGATAGAAGCATGCACCACTCGTGCTTTTCCGGTCATCCACTGATCCAGCCCAATCGGCATCTGAGTATCCAACAATATCCAAAGTCGTTCCCATAGGATACCAAATTCCGAAATTGATTGTACCTTTGATATACCGGATGATCCGTTTCACCGCTTTCAGGTGAACCTCCTTCGGTGCTGATTGATATCTCGCACAAATCCCAACACTGAAGGATATATCCGGGCGACTAGCCGTGAGATATAGTAGACTTCCAATCATACTGCGGTACAGTTTCTCGTCTACATTCTCACTTTGTGATTCACTTCCAAGTCCCTTATGGCTAGTTCCCATTGGAGTCGGAAAATCCTTAGAATTTTCAAGATCAAACTTTTTGACCAACTCCAGTGCATACTTGGATTGACACAAGTGAATTCCTTCATCGTTTTGTTTAACTTGTAATCCAAGAAAATAATTCAATTCGCCCATCATGGACATCTCAAATTCGCTTTCCATGGTCTCCGCGAATTTAGAAGCATCATTATCTCTTGTTGCTCCAAAAACAATGTCATCGACATAGATTTGAGCAACTATGAAATTGTTTTGATAATGCTTCACAAAGAGAGTCCTGTCAGCTCCCCCTCGAGTGTAGCCCTTTTCCAAAAGGTGCTTTGTCAACCTTTCGTACCATGCTCGCGGTGCTTGTTTCAGACCGTAAAGAGCCTTTTTCAGACGAAAAACATGGTTAGGTAGTTTATGATCCACAAAACCTTTCGGTTGAGCCACATAAACTTCCTCATTTAAAAACCCATTTAAAAAGGCGCTCTTAACGTCCATTTGAAATAATTTGATTTTGAAATGACAAGCGATCGCAAACAATATACGAATGGACTCGAGTCTAGCTACAGGGGCGAAAGTTTCATCAAAGTCTATACCTTCTACTTGAGAGTAGCCTTGAGCAACTAACCTTGCTTTGTTCCTGATGATAGTACCTTCTTCATTTTTCTTGTTCTTGAAGATCCATTTGGTACCTATCACATTGTGTTGCTTCGGAGGCTTCGTTAATTCCCAGACTTTGTTTCGCTCGAATTGATGGAGCTCTTCCTGCATTGCTTTAATCCAGTAGTCATCTTGGAGAGCTTCATCAACATTCCTTGGTTCGATTTGAGATACATAGCATGCAAATCCGCAAACCAATTGTCTCCGTGTTCTAACTCCTTCTTGTGGATCTCCAATGATGTTCGATTCAGGGTGATCCTTGGAGATGCGTAACGTTTGAGGTAGAGGAGTAGACGGAGGTACACGAGATGATTCCTGCACATCAGATAAACTTGAAGAACCGTTAGATGCATCAACATTATTATCGAAAGAATTGTTAGAAGAAGATGCATTAGCAGGTGTATCATCATCAAGAGAGATATCGAGGGTAGATTTTTCAGATTCAAAGTGAAAAGCTTCATCTACCTTAACATTTATCGATTCTACGATCGTCTTAGATTCTAAGTTAAAAACTCGATATGCTCTGCTGTTTGTAGAATAACCTAAGAAAATCCCTTCGTCACTTCGAGAGTCAAATTTTCCAAGATTCTCACGATCACGTAAAATAAAACACCGACTCCCAAAGATACGAAAATATTTGATGTTAGGTTTTCTACAAAACCAAAGTTCATATGGTGTATTCAATGTCCCCGGGCGCAAATACACGCGATTGATAACATAAACAGCAGTGTTCACCGCTTCAGCCCAAAAATAAAAAGGTAAGTTCCGGCTGTGAAGCATAACACGTGCCATTTCCTGTACGACCCTGTTTTTGCGCTCGACTACACCATTTTGTTGAGGTGTGTAAGGTGCAGAGAATTCATGTTTAATGCCATTAGAAGTGCAAAAATCAATGAATTTGGAATTTATGAATTCCCCACCTCTATCACTCCTAACTCGAGTAATCCTATCATTCTTTTCAATCATAATACGATTGCAGATTTCGAGAAAAGAATCAAAGGTATCAGCTTTTTCTTTTAAGAATGCTACCCAAGTATATCTAGAAAATCATCAACCAATAAGAAAATATACCATTTACCTCCCAGAGATGGTTGACGAGTTGGCCCCATTAAGTCCATATGCAAAAGTTCCAAAGGCCGTTTTGTACCTATGTGGTTCAAGTTCTTGTGTGCAGTCCTAGACTGTTTTCCCTTTTGGCAACCGCCACACACAAGGTTTTGTTCAAAAGAAAGTTTCGGAACCCCCTTGACCACATCTTTATTCGAAATTCTAGCAAGTTCCTTAAAGTTTATGTGACCTAGCCTTTCATGCCAAAGTGTTTCATTTTTCAAAGATGCTAGGTTACATTTTTCAGAAATCTTAGAGGAACTACATAACAATTGTTTTCTGATCTAACCCCCTTTAAAAAGAAAGCATGGTTCATGTCAGTTACAGTGCATTTATCAGATGAAAAATTAACTGAATAACCACTATCACAAAGTTGACTTATGCTTATGAGGTTAGTCTTAAGGCCATGAACAAATAACACATTATCTAGAACCGGGCCATCTGGAATAGCTACCGTTCCCTTTCCAACAATTTTGGAAGACCGACCATCTCCGAAAACAACAAGTCCTCCGGAGTTTTTCTCAAATGTTTGAAAACAGTTTTTATCGCCGGTCATATGACGGGAACACCCGCTATCCAGGTACCAAGACGAACTATCATATGCATGCAAGGAAACATTGGTAGCAAGACAGGGAAAATTTCACCTTTGCGCACCCAAACCTTTTTGGAATGCGTCGGTAATGATCGTGAAGTTGATTTCCTAGGTGAGAGCGTCTTGCTTGAAGAATTGCTGCTCCTTGATGATGTCGTCTTGAGCGGTGTACTACCAAGGCTCTTTTCCTTTGAATGAATTGCAGTTGATTTTCGAGGAATAGCCTTTTTGGTAGTCATTGCAAGAGGTGCTTGAGGTGTGCGTTTGGCTTCCGTCTTGCAATTTCTTCTTATGTGCCCTGAAATGCCACAACGAAAACATACCTTGGTTCTTGTCGATTCCGAGGAGGATGTAGTAGGTTTGTTGTCGTTGCTTGTCGTGAACACCGGTGTCGGAGGAGGAGATACCGACTGAGGCACAAATACTGTACCACTCGAACTTGGAATGTCTCCAGTTTGAGTGTATCCGAGGCCGAACTTATTTCTTTGACCAAGACCAAGAAGTCTGTCCAACTTACTCCTTCCAGAAGAAAATCTCTTTAAGTCATCCTTCAGTTGGCGTATGGTCTCCGTCATTTCCAATTTTTCCTGTCGAGCCTCGCCGTTGAGCTTCAAGAAGTAATTCGCTTTGTTCACCATATCCATATAATTCTTCTCGAGTTGCTCATTGGACTCTTGAAGGGAAACATTTGTTTTAATCAGATTATCCCTTTCCACTTCAAGATCGGTTGAGAGAGAGGTTACCCTTTTTACTTCTTCTTCGAGATCCTGCAATCTCCCTTTCAACCCCTTGTTTTGCTTAGCCAGTTTCTTTGAATCCCTCAAAAGTTGTGGTAGGCTAGAGCAAAATCTTCACCTTCCGAATCATCTGATTCATCGTCCGTTGCAATCTTTTCAACAGTGGAGTTGGACAAGGAATCGGATGTACTTGCCATTAAGCACATGAAGGGTGAAGATGTAGTGGACGCGTGGAAAGCTGTCGCGTTGTCTTCTTCATCACTTGAGGATGACTCATTTGACGTGGAGTTGTCATCCCAAGTAACGACTTGCATCGCTTTCTTCTTTGCCGGATTCTTGTTGGGACATTCCGTTGCAATGTGGCCGTAGCCTCGACATTTGAAGCACTGAACTTGTCCCTCAGAACTTTTCTTATCCTTTGAGAAGTTCTCTTGCTTTCTTGACTTGTAACTTGAAGAACCCTTGCCTTTCTTCGACTTTCCGAAGGATGGAGTTTTGCTTGAATTTCCCCTTCGAAAGTTGCGGCGAAACTTCCTTGTCAAGAGAGCGAGCTGCTTCTCAAAGTCCTCCATAGAAAGGTTCTCGTCGTCGTCCGAGGAGGATGAATCCGCGTCTTCTTCTTTAGTTGATTTCAATGCGTAACCTGAAGACTTAGAAGAGGATGCCTTTCCAGAAGAATAGTTAGTAGGAAAAGTCATTTCATAAGTTTGTAAAGCACCTACTAATTCTTCTACACGCATTTCGTCCGGGTGTTTAATTGTTTCAATGGCTGCGACCTTCGGGCGAAATCGTTCAGGAAGAGTTCTTAGAATTTTTCTTACAACTTTAAATTCTGGAATCTTCTCTCCCAAGTTAGCACATGAGTTTACGATGTCTTGCAATCGTGTGTAATAGTCAGTGAAGGATTCATTCTCTGCCATAGAGATAGAGTCAAACTTGCTCGTGAGCATTTGCAGTTTCTGAATCTTCACTAGGTTAGTTCCCTCATGCGTAACTTGAAGAACATCCCAGATTTCTTTCGCAGTCTCACATGCCGAGACGCGAGAGAACTCAGTTTGTGACAAAGCATTAAATAGAGCATTAATTCCTTTGCCATTGTAAGAAGATAAGTCTATCTCTTCCTTGGTCCATTTCGACCTAGGTTTTAAGGTGCGAACATCATCTAAAATTTCAGTTGGATTAGACCATCCTAATTCAATTGATTGCCACACCCTTTCGTCGATGGAAATTAAAAAGGCTTTCATCCGTACTTTCCAGTACGCATAATTTGTTCCATCAAAGAAAGGGGGTCGATTGATGTTTCCACCTTCAACCATTGTTTACAACCCTATTCCCGCTCTGATACCACTTGTTGGGTTATAAGTAATGGATCTAAATAGGGGAAAAAACACCTAGAGGGGGGTGAATAGGTGTAAACAATAAACACTCAAAAAATCATTGCGCAATAAACCCAATGCGGAAAAATAAAAGAACACGCAAGATTTTTACGTGGAAAAACTCCAAACCGGAGTAAAAAACCACGGGACCGATAACACGGCGAAATCCACTAGAATTAACACACGTACAAGGTGATATAACGTACTCACAGACGACTCAACCTTTTACCATACGCTCCTAGTAGATCTTCCCGCTCGCTCCACGACGCTTCTCGAATCCACGATCCGCGCCCAACGCTGAATCCACAGCGTCCAACGTCGAGTCCACGACGTCCAACCGAATCCACGGTCTTCACCCAATGGCACGCTTCGAATCCACGAACGTACCTCGCTCCGAATCCACGAGAGCGGTTGCACCTTGAATCCACAAGGCCACGCGAGTCCACGCGCCGATTTTGGGGTAAATCGTTGTTTGTTTGGGTGGTGATGATCCGCCGAATACTTAGATTAAAGATAGATCGGAAATACCATCTAAGTATTCATTGATTTGATTCTACTCAAAATGTGAGTATGGAAAACCTAGAATCAAATCAATCAATATAGATGAAGAAACATAGAATAAATCTATTGATTTCCTTTCTTCTCTATATGTGGATTTTTCTTTTCGGCTATTTTTCTTCTATTGATCTACCGATGTATTGCGGATGCCCTAGAAATGAATAGAGGGCTATTTATAGGTTAGAAACCCTAGGAAGAATATACGGATCAAAAACAGCCTTTTCTGGAAAGTTTTACCGACGGCGATCCGGATTGGATTTGGCGATCCGGATTGCAGAAGCACAAAAGACGGTTTCCAGAAAATTGCTTGTTCGGGATCCGGATCGTAGTCCCCGATCCGGATCGTTCATACAGTTTCACCAAACATCACATTCGGGATCCGGATTGCAAATCCTGATCCGGATCGAAAGCAAAAGGTAAAACCAGTGTTCGGGATCCGGATCAAAAGATGCTGTGATCCGGATTGAAACAGTGTATGAACAAAACACCCTTCGGGATCCGGATTGCAAGCCACGATCCGGATCCTGAACATGTCCCATGTCCAGTTTTTGATGTTTAAGCAATTAAAACCTCTTCCAGGTGTTTCTACACTATAAGAAGTATTCGGATCATCAAAATTCTTTAGTTAAACGTACCTGATCCTTTTGAATTCTTCTTTCTTGAGATTGAGGTATACGATCCAAAGTTTCTTCATCTTCAATCTTCAAGACTTAATACATTCACGAAATACGCCAACTCAAATTCCGTAACAGGGGACCCCGGACTGTATTTCCTCTTTTATCTTTACATTTCATTTACGTTGTAGTCATTTGTGTGGTTCTCGATACCCTCGTGGGGTCGGTGTGGATGTCGGCATGCTTTATATTTGGTGGTCCTCTAATCTATTTATCCTTCCTTTATTTCTGTTGGCCGTTTGGAAAAGAAAAAGTAAAACCAAAGAAAAGACTGCGAAAACCGTTTTTAAAATTTAAGTGTCGTGTGGGCACTGATTTCAAAACCCTGTGGATTTATGGATTGTGAAAATGAATTTCAAAACTTGAGTGCCGTGTGGGCACTGTTTTCAAAACCCTGTGGATTTATGCTGTTTTCGAAATGCGTTTTCAAAATTCGAGTGCCGGGTGGGCGCTTTTTCAAAGACTATGGATTTATCCTTTCAAATGGATCGGCCGTGCGTTTTAATAAAACATGGTATTTAGTTGTATGTTAGTGACTGTTGTGATTGAATGGTTGGTTGTGTTCGGAGCTTGTGCTAAATGCTACGCCGTGCATATACAGAGGAGACTCTGTCCGTTTGCAGAGAGATTCTGTATATGCGGCGGGTCTGGGCATGCGCCGGGGAAGAAGGGTTTTCCTTTTATCCAAAAAAAAAAAAAAATTTATACGTCAAATGTTTGACTTTTGCGAACCGTTTCCGCTAAAACAAACCCCCGGGGCGTGACAGATTAAGATGGTATCAGAGAGGTTCTTTCAATCACAACAGTTAATGCCGACATCCGTGGGGATACCTCACTTGCCTACAGGTGAATGAAATGGGTAGGGCATAGGAAGGTAGAACGCGAGTGATCGAGGGGGGGGAAGAGTCCGAGTCCTTTTCTCTCGCTAGGTGGTTCGTTGTTTTGTAAGTGAAGTCTAGGGCTGACTCTTGTTGTGTGTGTACAGATATGGCCCGTACCAGATCATCGGCCGGGGACGCGGAGGCAGATACGACGACGTCGACGGCCGCGGAAAACTAGCTCCTGCGGCAACAAATGCGAGAGTGCGGGGACTATCGAGTTCTTTTCTCGATATGGCTCGGGTGGTAGCACAACCCACCGGTGGTTGTTGGTTTGTTGGCCGTCTGTCGGCCATGGGTAACCGGATAGCTGTTTGTCTAAACTTGTACCTTCCGGGTTTCCTGGTGTTAAGTTACAGCGGGTAGTCGGTCGATTCCTTTTGCACCATGGGCAAGGTACTGGTGGGAATGAGGATTCCTCCCCTATGATCGTTACCCATAGTTCGGCTTTTCACCGTAACCACTGCGATTGGTTGTAGAGATCGTCGTGTTGGGTTCACGGGTGGCTCTTTTTAGTGGGGTTGTGGTGGTAAAGCTTTGGGTTGGGTTTCTGTTTTCTGCACAAGTGCGTCGGTTCGGTTGTCCTCCTGGTGGGTTGGCGTGTGATCCCTCGAGTGCGTTTAGTGAACCTAGGCAACTTTTGACACGGTTCTTCTCGCTGTTTTCGTTGCTTGTCTTCTTCCGACCCTTAGATTTCAGATGGATAGTCTTCAGTACCTGGAGATCTTTGCTGAACGGACCTAGAGCTTAGATTTCCTTCTAGTTGGGAATGTCAGTGTTGGCCTAGAAGTTACCGCTTGATTAGATGCCCGGTGCTTGGTGGGGCAACGGTTTGGGACCGAGAGCTAGTGGCGTTTTGGAGCGTCGCACCCCGTCGGTGCCAGGACGGAAGTAGGACCTTACCTTGTGGGTTTTGTCGCCAGCTTCCTATGACTAACGCATAGCCTTGAGGCTTGGTTGGGAGCGTTGTGGATTGTGATCTTTTGGGGCTGGTGTGAGTCAAGGAGGGGGGATCTAGCGACTACTCGGAGTTTTAGTACTGGTCACCTTCGGCTAGGAGGCCCTGTACGCAGCCCTTTCTGTAGGGTAGACCTTGTGGTAGGTCTTAGAGCTGAAACCTAACGTTAGTCTTGACCGTCGCCTCGGTAGGATGGATAGTCGGAACGAGTGGTCCGGGATGGTGGTTATGCTCCGAGCTTGTGGCCAGTGTTGGTGACGGGTGGAAGTGGCCCGTGTTGGTGACGTAGGGGAGTGGTCCGTGTGGGTGACAGGGGAGTTCGTTGTTTTTGGGGGAAAATTTCGGATAGTTAATAACCCAGCCTATTTTGTTGGCACCTCTTGGAGCCTTGTGAGGGCGTTAGTGTGGTTAGTTTTCCTTGTCGTCGGGTTAGTTGTTTTAGACCTTAAATGGTTCATCAGACCGAGTGTGTCGTCTTGGGGCACACCCGGGCTCTTCGTGCGAAAGAAGAACGGGAGCCTACGTCTACGCAACGACTACCGGGAGATAAACAAGGTTGCAGTAAAGAACAAGTCCGGGATTGATGACCACTTCGATCAACTACGAGAGGCACCCGCAGATTATTCTCCGGACTCTCAGGGACCAGAGGCTGTTTGCTAAGTTAGAGAAATGTGAGTTCTGACTCCGCGAAGTGGGTTTTTGGGGCACACAGTTTCAACAACGGGGAATCGCAGAGAATATGAGCGGAACTACCCGACACACGATCAGGAACGGGCAGCAGTCACCCTCGTTTCGAAGCTTTGGGAGGCATCACCTTTTCTTGGAGTTCATCGTAATGTGTCTTCGGGTCGCCAGAGTCCTAAGTTTTGTTCCCATAGAAGGTTTTGTTTCTATGGCAGAGGCATTGGATGGGGTTGCTGAAGGACTCGGCTCGCCCATTCAGCATCACCCCGGGAAAAGCAAGTGTAGTAGCGGATGCGTTGAGCAGGAAGGGACAAATCGAGGGGGAAACTGATGAGCGCGAGTACTCAGCAGGACCGGTACTGTCACGCGACTTTTGTCCTCGATGGTCAAGCCAACTCTATTAAAGAAACCCTAGAAGGTCAGAAAACAGGTGCACAGATACAGCTTATTCGAGACAAGACCCCCCCGGACCACGCGAGCAACTTTTCGGTGAGTGCGAGCGACGCAATACGTTTCGAGGGCGGAACTGCGTGCCCGAGCTGCCAGAGTTGAAGAAAAAGATACTGTCAGAGGCGCACTTCGCTCCCTATGCGGCGCATCCAGGTGACACGAGGATGTACAAGGACCTCGAAGCAGAATTTTTTTTGGTGGACTAAACCAAAGGGGGATGTAATACAGTTCACTGCCCCGTGTTTAAATGGCTAACAAGTAAAGTTCGAACATCAGCGCTCAGCGGGGAAAACTACAATCTCTACCGGTACCAGAATGGCAATGGGAGCGAATCAGCATGGAATTCGTCACGGGTTTTCTGCGTCGCATCAAGAGCACGATGCAGTTTGAGTCACAGTGGATCGACGGACGAAATCGACTCTTCTTCCACCCACCCGTACGACGTGGACTAGAGACACTCGGTTGGTGTCGAGCCTTTGGCAAAGTCTACAATGAGCCCTAGAGACTAAACCACACTTCAGCACGGCGTTTCACCTCCAGACCGACGGACAGTCCGAGCAAGTGAACCAGATTCTCGAAGGTGTGCTCCGAGCCTGCGTACGTGATGTAGGTGATGGATGGTCACTGCCTTTGAGCTTAGAGAGGACTTGAGCTTTGACGGAACACGGGCGCGGATCTTAGCACGAGAGGACAGAAAGGATTGCGCAACCGGACGATCCCCTATGTGAAGGTGCTGTGGAGCAACCAGGAAGAATGTGAAGCGACTTGGAAATCGGAGTCAAAGATGAGGGAGAGCTACCCAGTGTCATTCGTTGCGGACCAGGAGTAAGTTTCGAGGACGAAACTTCTTTTAAGTGGTGAGTGATGTAGAGCCCTGACGTTTCCTTGCCTTTGTATACCTTCTTTTTTTTATATAACAGGATTGTGAGGAAAACTTTTTACTGTGTTTCTGCAATAGACCGGCCTAGACCGCGAGTGTTTTTCTGCGATTGAGCTCGAAAAATGGAGGACGGCAAAGCAAACGGATTCGGATTCCGATTTACGGATCTCCCGGATTGGGGGTCAAAGCGTTTGCTTTCGAGTGGTGCATCGAAATCCGTGCTAAGTGGTCGGCACGCTTTTCGAGACGATCGGACGGAATCCTGCTGTGATCGGATCTTTCATCTTTTTATGTCAGTGGATTATTTTAGTCATTTGGTGGTACCTCGATCTTACGGTTTCCGTTTTGGGTCCTAATTAAATTTTTTTCAGTTGTTTAAGGAGGGGTTGAAATTCGAGAATTTCTGGGCAGACCGTCGGGGCGCGCGGGTATTTTTAGGTGGTAGAGCTCGCAAAACGGAGAACGGTGGCGCGATCGGATTTGATTTCCGACCCCGGGAACTCCCAGAATTTAAATTTGAAGTTTGGACCCTTTTAGGCGCTCCGGGATCCGTGCGAGCGATTGACACGCTTTACGAGACAATCTTAGCCGCCGGTTTTCGCTCTGGTTATTTTAGAATTTCTTTAAAACCAGGGGGGCGTAGGGTTTTTCCGCCTTGGGTTTCTCTCTTGACGGCTAGGATTTAAGGCGGCGCTTTTGAGAAAGAAAAAGGGAAACCCCAATTCTTTTCTCTCGATTCAACCGCGGGCGTGAGGAACCGAGGCGATGAGACGGGGAGAAAGAAAGACGACCGCACTGCGGAACCCGGCGAGCGAGAGCGGGACGATCCTCTTTCTTCCTCCCTCACCGGCGAGAACAAGGTAAGCGGTTGGGGTCTTCCCGGTTTTTCGGTTTGGGGTTGTCCTTTTAGCGTTGTCGCGGCGACGCGGGTTTGGTGTTGAACGGGAGGCCGCCGCCGCCGTTGTCAAACGGGAGGTCGCCGCCGCCGTTAATTTGGTCACGAGGTCGTCACCGCAGCCACCGGGGTCGCGTGGTCGCAACCGAAAACGAAAAAGGTGCACGAAATTAGGGTTTACTGTGCATTCAGGCCGGATTCAGCCACGCGGTCCACCGGACCGGCGTGCACCCGGCGCACGGCATCGCGGCCCGGAGGCGCGGACCCGGCGCACGGGCGCGTGCGCCGGCCCAGCCCAGACCCCGCGGTGCACGCGCCAGGCGTGCACCCGGCGCTCGCCACCGCAGCCGCACGGCATGGACCCGGTCTGCGCCTCTCCCCCGTGCGCGGCCCGGCCCAAGCCGCACCTGCTCACCCAGCTGGGCGTGCACCCGGTCCGCGACCGCCAGTCACTGTGCCGTGAACCCGGTCCGCGACGCCGGCCATGCACCAGCGGCTCACCGCGCGGTGCTCCCGGTCTGCGCCCCTGCCGCCTCCTGCCGTTGACCCGGTCCACGCCTGGGCCCATGCACCCGACTGCTGCCAAAGAGCCCAGAAGCTTCGTTTTTAGCCCGTTTCGCGCCGTTTTTGAGTGTTTTCAACCACGACGATGTTTTTAACAATTAAAATTTTATTGTAGCGGCTCGGGCACACGGCGAGGGTATTTTGGTTGGAACTTCCGCACGTTTTCCCCTTCGTGCTTGAGGTGGGTTTTATTGTGGTGTCTAGCGCCGGTCTCCGGCAGTCTTTTACTCTTGATATTACATGTTATCGTTTTACTTTTGATATTACGCGTTATCGTTTTACCTTCGATATTACATGTTACCGTTTCACTCTTGATATTACATGCTACTGTTCTACTCCTGATTATGCATGTTAGCGGGGTACTTTAGATTTCACATGTCACCATTTTACTCTTGTTTATAAATCATGTTGCTACCGGGATAGCGGTTATAGTTTGCTCTTGATTATACATTATGATGCTAACATGGTTGTGGTTATGGTTACTTTGCTCGAGGCTGCAGCACGCGCACCCGCGGTTTGGCCACCGCTAAGGGTGCGCTTTTCCGGAAAAGCGGTCTATGACCCGTGTATACCCACGAGGTGACGTAGTGGGGCCCCTTATTAGTTGCGGGGTTTGAGGCGCCGAGGCGCGAGCGGTGCGACCCGTCGGTTTAGTTGTCCGACGTGGTCGGGTGTTTGCAGGTACGGTGCGACCCGTCGGTTTAGTTGTCCGACGTGGTCGGGGTTGTTACAGGTACGGCACGGCCCGTCGGTTTAGTTGTCTGACGGGGCCAGGTATTACAGGTACGGTACGGCCCGTCGGTTTAGTTGTCCGACGGGGCCGGGTATTGCAGGATACAGGGGCACAGGTTATCTCCCCACGCTTGGGAGGGTGGTTACTCCGGTTTGCTTTACGGTTTGATTCACTACTTTTCCTGCTCTATTGTTATTATTCGTCACTGACTTCCCACATCGTGACAGGGTCCAGACGGGGGGAGCGGTAGGCGACGGTGAGGACGGGGCAGGAGCTTCTGGGTCGCTGGGGACCCCGGACTGTATTTCCTCTTTTATCTTTACATTTCATTTACGTTGTAGTCATTTGTGTGGTTCTCGATACCCTCGTGGGGTCGGTGTGGATGTCGGCATGCTTTATATTTGGTGGTCCTCTAATCTATTTATCCTTCCTTTATTTCTGTTGGCCGTTTGGAAAAGAAAAAGTAAAACCAAAGAAAAGACTGCGAAAAC
Source organism: Tillandsia fasciculata (assembly GCA_029168755.2). Lineage (NCBI taxonomy): Eukaryota > Viridiplantae > Streptophyta > Magnoliopsida > Poales > Bromeliaceae > Tillandsia > Tillandsia fasciculata. Next base: position 159,923 of record JAQOTM010000158.1, on the reverse strand, counting down.
CGTTTTTAAAATTTAAGTGTCGTGTGGGCACTGATTTCAAAACCCTGTGGATTTATGGATTGTGAAAATGAATTTCAAAACTTGAGTGCCGTGTGGGCACTGTTTTCAAAACCCTGTGGATTTATGCTGTTTTCGAAATGCGTTTTCAAAATTCGAGTGCCGGGTGGGCGCTTTTTCAAAGACTATGGATTTATCCTTTCAAATGGATCGGCCGTGCGTTTTAATAAAACATGGTATTTAGTTGTATGTTAGTGACTGTTGTGATTGAATGGTTGGTTGTGTTCGGAGATTGTGCTAAATGCTACGCCGTGCATATACAGAGGAGACTCTGTCCGTTTGCAGAGAGATTCTGTATATGCGGCGGGTCTGGGCATGCGCCGGGGAAGAAGGGTTTTCCTTTTATCCAAAAAAAAAAAAAAAATTTATACGTCAAATGTTTGACTTTTGCGAACCGTTTCTGCTAAAATAAACCCCCGGGGCGTGACAGGAAAAGTGGTCCATGACCCGTGTATACCCACGAGGTGACGTAATGGGGCCCCTGTAGTTGTGGGGTTTTGATGCGCCAAGGTGTGAGCGGTGCGACCCGTCGGTTTAGTTGTGTGAGCGGTGCGACCCGTCGGTTTAGTTGTCCGACGTGGGAGCGGTGAGACCCGTCGGTTTAGTTGTCCGACGTGGTCAGGTGTTACAGGTTTACAGGTGTTCGTGCGTTCTGTTCCCTCTTGGGAGGGTGGTTGCTCCGGATAGTTTACGGTTGGACGCATTTCTTTACCCTGCATTATTATTATTATTATTGTTTAGTCGCTGACTTCCCACTTTGCGACAGGGTCCTACAGTGGGGAGAGTTAGGCGACGGTGAGGCCGCGGCAGGAGTTTCTGGGTCCCAGGAGACCCCGAACAGTACTTTCTCTTTTCTTTCGCATTTCATTCACTATTTGTAGACTGTGGTGTGGTTCTCGATACCCTCGTGGGGTCGGTGTGGATGTCGGCATGGTATCTAATGATTTATTTATTTCCCTTTCATCCCTGTTGGCCGCTTTGAAAAAAAAAAAAAAAAAAAAAGAGCAAACGAAAGAAAAGATTGCGAAAACTGTTTTCAAAACTTGGGTGTCGTGTCGGCACCGTTTTCAAAACCTTGTGGATTTATGGATTGCGAAAACGGATTTCAAAACCTAAGTGTCGTGTGGGCACTATTTTTCAAAACCTCTGAGTTTATGTTGCTTTCGAAACGGGTTTTCAAAATCTGGGTGCCGGGTGGGCGCCGTTTCAACAATTGAGGATTTATCCTTTCAAACTGATCGGCCGTGAGATTTATTCAGCATTTGAGAATGTGTGTATGTCAGAAACTGTTGTGATTGAATGGATATCCGTGTTTGAACATTGTACTAGCCGCGACGCCGTGCATATACAGAGGAGACTCTGTCCGTTTGCAGAGTGAATCTGTGTATGCGGCGGATCTGGGCACACGTCGGGGAAGAAGGTTTTTCAAAAAAAAAAAAAATTACGTGCCAAACACATACCTTTTCGTGAATCGTTTCCGCTAAAATAAACCCCCGGGGCGTGACAGATTAAGATGGTATCAGAGACTTTCTTTAATCACAACAGTTGGTGCCCGACATCCACAAAGATACCTCACTTAGCTACTAATGAATGAAATGAATATGGCATAGAAGCATAGAACGCGAGTGATCGGGGGAGGGGGGGGAAAGTATAGGTCACTTTTCTCGATAGTTGGTTGAGTGCTATGCTAGCGGAGTCTAGCGCAGACTTGTGTTGTGTGTGTGTTCGGGTTGAGTTTTGTTTCTCGGTTTAGCTCGGTTGTCGTGCTTGTGTAGTCGTGTTGTTTTGGAGGCTGGGGTCGAGGCCGGCTGCCACCGGGGTATTGATGGTTGCTAGGAATCAATGGATTAAGCAACCAGCACGGGACACGGTGGGCCTGCTGACGGTGTTCATGCACTTGGTGCGGCTGTTATCACAGCAGATAGTCGGCTGATTCTTTTGCATCTTGGACAAGGTATGGGTGGGAATGAGGATTCTTCCCCTACGGTTGTTACCCCTAGTTCAGTTTTTTTTTTCTGTAGACACTGCGATGGTGGTAGAAATAGTCGACATGGGGTCTTGGGGTTCTCCTTTGGGTTGAGAAAGGAGACCCCCGGAGCTAACAAATCTTGTTTGTATGAGTTCGGTTTTGGTTGAGCGGACCTAGAGCCTAGAATACTCTTAGTTGGGATTGTGATCGTTTGGTCTGGGGACATGTAGCTCGGGTCAGTGCACGGTGCTTGGAGGGGCAATAGATTGGGACCGAGCGGTAGGGGTTAACCAGAGAGTCGCACCCCTTCGGTGCCAAGACGAAAGTAGGACCGTATTTCTTGTTTTTTTTTTATCGCTAGCTTCCCATGACCAAGGCATAATCGGGAGGAGTTTGGGTTGCGAGACTATTGATTGAGAAGCAGTATAGGTCAGCAGGGGGTTGTTGACTATATGGCGCCCTGGCATTGGTCACCTTCGGCTAGGATGCCCTGCATGCGGCTCGTTCTGTGGGGTAGGCCTTGTGGTAGGTCTTAGAGCTAAAATCTAACTTTAGTTTGACCGTCGCCTCGGTAGGACGGACAGTCAGAGCGGACAACCCGAGATGGTGGTTGTGCTCCGAGCTTGTGGCCCGTGTTGGTGGCGGGTGGGTTCGTTGTTCTCAAAGGAGGACTATTTGTAGGCGGTGACCCAGCTTGCTTTGTTGGCACGTCCTGGAACTTTGTGAGGGTATTAGCGTGGTTTGCCCCTTTGTTGTCGGGTTATTTGGACAGTTAAGGACCGTCGGTCCGGGTCGAGCCGTCGTTTGTCTGAAATCTTAGGGTGTTGCAGTCCGGTAGTTTTCCGTTCAGGGTACCACCGAGTTTCACCAAGAGTTATAGGGCGTTTCGCGTGTAATTGCTTCGGGGGTGGGTATTTGAACGCCCTAGCGGTGTTCATAGGTATGATGAACGGAATGCTCAGACCCTTCTTGGATCAACTCGAGTGTGGGCGAGGAGCATTTATGAGTGACCTGGCAGACTCTCAGGGACCAGAGAGTGTAAGCCAAACTCATAAGGTGTGAGTTTGGGCATCGCGGGGTGAGCTTTTGGGACGGCCAAACGTCCGGAGGGCTTCGAAGAACGCAGGAGTTAAGGCCTTTACGAGCAAGCAACGCAAGGAAACGATGCGTCCAATCAAGATCACTCCGGAAAGACAAGTGGAGCAGTCGATGCCTGGAGCGGTAAGGGTCAGACGGGAGACATACTAGTAACCGCGATTACGCAGCTGGACGGGTCAACAGCAGACTTTCGGTGGCTTGAATTGACAAGGGATGTAGCACAACTCGTGGCTCGCTTTTGGGGTTGGTCATCGAATAAAGGCCGAACTTCAGCGCCCGGCGGGAAAACTGCAATCTCTCCTAGTGCCAGCGAGAAATGAGAAGATCACGAGGGGCGCAAGGCCAATGGGAAGCGCAAGTCGGACTTGTTTGGCCACTTTCCCCATGTATTGGATTCCTGGCGTATTTAAGTTTCGGAGACGAAACTTCTTTTAAGGTGTGAGTGATGTAGCACTCGAGAAATTCAAGTGTGTTTGCGGGCGAGGAAGCAGACCTAAACCTTAGTGATTTACATACCGGTGCGCGAATTGCACAGTTTCCGATGCACAAATTCCGCCTTTCCGATCCGAGTCTGATCTCGGAAATCTGAGGTCGCCAGTGCGACTGTCTCGTCGAATCGAGTGGAAATGGTATAGACCGTTTGCCGATCTGACGGTCGGATCGTCCTAAACTTAGCGGGGAAACTAGTGGGACCCGCGACTTAAGTGAATAGTGAAGTGAATAGTAACTCCATGTTTTAATTCCCTCGCTAGCCGACGTCGGCAGATCGACCGTCTGGAGTCCGAATCTGACGATCCAGGTAGTCAATTTGAATGGCGTCGTTGTTCTGAGCACAGTGGCGTTGACCAAATTTTCGGTTGACGAGCCGGAAGCATCGTAAAGCGTGCAGAACTGTTTATTTTACCGTATTTGATGGATTTTAAAATTATAGGGGATCGAATGCGACAAACTAAAATCGCTACTTTATAGATTTCGTCGAGCTGGACGTCGTGGTGGTGTCCGTTTTTCAGTTTGACGACCCGGCGACCTCGAAAAGCGTGAAATGCTCGGAAATTCGCACTATTTTGCGAAAAGTCCTTACATTCTATGTGTCAAATGGCGTGAGTTTTGGTGGAGAGGGTCTTCTGTGCAAGATAGATGGTACAGTGATGGACCTAAGTCTAAAGGTTGAGAGTAGTAGGGCTTATTTGCATCTTGTTGCAAAATAACCCTAAAAGCCTTTCGAAGGGTTCGGTCGCTCAAAACCCTAGCCGCACTATCCCATAACTGCACCCACGATTCCCTCTCCTCCTCTTCTGTGTTTCCCGAGCCGCACGCCGCCGGCCGCCACCTCCCCTCGTCGGGAAAGCAAGATCCAGTCTTGCTTTCGGGTTGGTTGACAAGGGAAGAAACCAATAGGCTCGGGTCCTCTCCTAACCACTTCTGGGAGTGTCCTCGGCCACCTGAGAGGCAGATCGGAGAGCCCCGACGGTTGGCTCCACCGCGCGCCGCTGGGCCACTCTCTCCCTCTTCCTCGGGTCCGACGAGGTAAACCATCTCCTCCCTTGGGTTTTGCGGCAACTAGGACTTTGGAAGTCGGCTTCTGACATCCCAAGGATGATCCTGGTCGAGCCCCGGGGTCTGGGAACCTTCGGATGCCGTCGGAAGAAGGTAGGGTCGCCGGAACCCTAATTGTTGGCCGTGATCGGTGCGCGCCGCCTCCGAAGCTCCGGCAACTGGACCATTGTGCTCAACACAACCTGCTCAACCCCAGAAGAGGTTCCCCGAAGTTTGGTGGGCTTTGGTACGTTGTGGAACGCGGGGGAGCAAACCCTAGATTCGGGTTGTCTTCCTCACGGCCGAGCTCCACCGCCCGGCGCCGCCACTGCCCCGAACCGCCGGACCAACCCTTGGCAAGCTCCACAGCACCTAGGGGATCCATCCTGCTTTGGTCCGGAAGCCCGCGGTGGAAGATCCGCCATTAGAGGCCTAAGTTTCGCCGATCTTCGACGCTGGCCGCCGCCGTCGCTCCTCCAGCACCGGCCAACCTTGGTAAGTCTTCTGACACCCTAAGCTTCCCTCCCAAACCCTTGCATGCGACCCATGCAGCCTCAATCCTGAGTTGCCATTAATTGCCCTTTAATGCATCTTCTTCTTCTTCCTCGGTTGGGGGAGCTCAGGGAGCCCCCAAGCTTGCACGGTTGAGGTGTGTTCCACTTCTGGGAGTCCAAGAAGGGCCGTGCTCACCTTAGTCTGAAGGATGACCGAGAGGCAAGAGGGCTCGGCCAAGGTGAGCTCCATCAAGGAAGGTGCGGGATTGGTTCTTGCTCCGGCAACTGCACCGGCCGTGCTGCTACCTCCCACAGGTGAGCACTACATTTCCTTACCCTTGCTGAGCACCTGTCACGCCCCCGGGGGTTTTTGAGTCATTTAAAGCGGAAAATTGCGTGTCTATTTTTTTTTTTCTTAATAACGTGATATAAACCTCAACCCCGGTGCGTGCCAGACCGCCACATACACAAATTCACTCTGTCCACGGACAGAGTCTCCTTTGTATATGCACGGCGTCTCATTTACAACATACAATTCATCACACATTAATCACCAACCAACAACCATACCGTAGACCTTCATCACCAATTAAAGCAAGTTTGTAAAGCGGCGTCAGTGTTTGGAAAGGATAAAACCCAGCGTTTGCAAAACCCGTGCCCACACGGCACTTCGTTTTGAGAAAACATTTTCGCAATCCTTTAGTTTATCATGAAAACATGCCGCATAAGAGGAACGCCACTAAACGTAATTAAAACATAAAAATACACCTCATCCACAGAGCTAATTAATACATGTTCACAACTAAAGCCATCCACAAGCAAATTAAGTATTTATACGAAAAAGGAAATGAGATATAATCATAATAACCAAGTGTCCGACTACGGTCCTCACGACGAAGCCCCACCGTCACCCCGGCTGACGCACCTAGTAGCAGTACCTGTCACGGAGTGGGTAACGTGAGTGACAAACAAAGTAGATGTCTAATAGTATCAAGGAAGGAAAAACGAACCGAATACACCGAGTACACCGTAACCTTTCGTTAAACCCCTGTGCATATTTTAAACTGGGCACCAACCCCAGATTATTTATTAATTAAGCTGGGCACCAACCCCAGAGTACCTGTCGGGGAGACTAAAGTCCCCCCTCGTGCACAAACACCTTTTGATGCTTTTAACCTCTTCACGGGGCTAGTGCGGCCCCTATAGCTGCCGTGAAGAGGTCCTCACGGCTCCCACCCCTTTGTGAGGCACACGGGTCAAAAAGACCACTTTTCCGGAAAAGTACACCATGCGGTGGCCCGATCCGCCGGTGTACGTGCAGCATCCGAAACCGGATTGCCAAGATTGGCGTGTAGTGAGCACCGCGACCGCAGCCGCTTAAATTGTTAGATGAAACACCATTAAGCGAAAGGTTAAACTGTCCATCTACTTTGTTAGGTAAATTTAAGAGTACTTTAATGGCGATAAATGCACTTACTGCACTTGTTGCACTTATAGCAACCGTACCCACCTGGTTGGAGAGAAGACGGGTCACCCGAGCCCTCTGCACTCTCCCGCTGCGCACCTGGACCTATAAAAAGTCCGCACGGATACTAAGATCAGAATACATACTAACATATTGCAACAGAAAAACCCCACTCTATTATGTACGAAGAGTCCGGCACCGTCCCGCTGTCCGGCGGGACACCCTCCCCTTGCGCGGCCGTCGCCGCCCGTCGGAGCCGCGCGCGGCGTGGCTCCGCGGGCGGCGCCCGCAAAGTGCCCCGCGCGGCGTCCGCGCGGTGCCTGCGCGGGCACGGGCCCGCGCGGCGCCCGCGCGGCGCCCGCGCAGCGCCTGCGCGGGTGCCCGCGCGGCGCCCGCGCGGGCGCCCGTGCGGCACCCCGCGCGGGTGCCCGCGCGGCGCCCGCGCGGGGCGCCCGCGCGGCGCCCGCGCGGGTGCCCGCGCGGCGCCCGCGCGGGCCCGCGCGCGCCCGCGCGGGGCCGCCCGCGCGGCACCCCGCGCGGGTGCCCGCGCGGCGCCCGCGCGGGGCCGCCCGCGCGGCACCCCGCGCGGGTGCCCGCGCGGCGCCGCGGGCCGCCCGCGCGGCCCGCGCGGGTGCCCGCGCGGCGCGCGGGGCCGCCCGCGCGGCACCGGCGCGGGTGCCCGCGCGGCGCCCGCGCGGCCGCCGCGCGGCACCCCGCGCGGGTGCCCGCGCGGCGCCCGTGCGGGGCCGCCCGCGCGGCACCCCGCGTGGGTGCCCGCGCGGTGCGACCCGCGCGGCGCCGTCGCCGCTCGCGGCGGCGTCCGGTCGTCCGCGATTGTTTTCCCCCCTCCGCGCGCGATGCCCTAGCGGCACCGCGCGTCCCCGCCGTCCGTTCCGTCCGTCTAGCATGATCACGACGACGGCGACGGTAACGGGGACGGCGGAGAAACTCAAGAAATTGACGAAAAGGCGACAGGAAAAATCCGGAAAAATTACTAAAAAATATTCTACTAACCGGAGATCGTCGGGAAGGTGTCCGGTCGTGTTTCTTGCCTTCGGATCGGCGTTTGGGACGATCGGCTCCTTCTCTTTTCCTTCTCCTTCCTCCGGTTAGGGTCCGTTCTCTCCCTTTTTCTCTCCTCACCGGTTGGGGTTTCGGTACGCACGAAAGAGGAGGGTTTGAGGAGGCGATATTTTAAAATAGGGTTTCGTTCGGTAAACGGGGGAATAAATAGATCTTATTATCTATTTATCCTTTTATCCAATTTCACGCATACGCACCGTCAAAATCCTTTCGGATATTTTGACTCCGATTAATTAATTTATTAATTAATTAGTCCTTACCGATAACCCTATTACTTAATTATTTAATTAATATCCGCTTTATCTTACACGTGCGTAACTAGGAAAACCCAAAACATCCTGTTTCTATTTCTCAATAAATATCTGACTTACGAGATAAAATCTTCACCCTTTTAAATCCTGGCCACCGATTATTTAATCACCTTCATTAAATAATCATGGGGGATAAATTCCCACTTGGATTTAAATCATCGGTTATTTAAATTTCCAATTTTCAAATCCCGGTCACCGATTATTTAATCCCCTTCATTAAATAATCTTGGAAAGATAAATTTCCAAATTTAAGTATCTGGATTTTATCTCTTATCCAATCCGCGAGATAAAATCCCCCCTTTTATTCGTACGTAGGAGGATTTAAATTTCCGTCACCGGATAATTGATTAATTAATTAATTAATTATCCCTACGAGATAACCCACCTTATCTCTAACGGGTGCAAGATATTTTGCACGGTTTCCGATGCGTGACTAATTACCGCGTCGCTAAGGATCCCGTTCCGGGAGATCCCGACATCGGATTTCGAATCCGATCGCACCGTCGGTCATCGTTTTTCGCGCTCTATCGCAGAAAAATACACACACCTTGTCCCGGCCGACTTTTGAAAATTAAATAATTTTATTTCGCTTAAGGCTTAAGCGATTACATGTGAGTTCAAAAATACCCCTAAGGGTCGGGTCACTACACCACTCACACTTTATAAAAAGTTTCGTCCCGAAACTTAAGCTCAAACCTCACTAAACACCTCGGGAAAACATTCCCTCATTTTCGATTCCAGTTCCCACGTCGCCTCGCGCTCTTCGTGGTTGCTCCACTGGACCTTCACATAGGGGATTGTTCGGTTGCGCAACTTCTTGTCCTCTCTTGCCAAAATCCGCACCGGCGTCTCCTCGACGCTCAAATCCTCTCGCAACTCGATGGTGGAGGCATCCAAGGCATGAGAGGGGTCTGCCAGGTATTTCCGGAGCATTGAAACATGGAACACGTTGTGGACTCGTTCGAGGTTCGGTGGCAGGGCTAAGCGGTACGCCACCGGTCCTACGCGCTCCAGGATTTCGAACGGTCCCACGTACCTCGGGCTTAGCTTTCCCTTTATGCCGAAACGTCGGTTTCCCTTGGAGGGTGAAACCCGGAGCAGCACATGCTCGCCCACCATGAACTCTAAGTCTCGGCGTCTGTTGTCCGCGTAGCTTTTCTGTCTGCTCTGGGCGGTCAGTAGCCTTTGCTTAATCAATCGCACCTTTGCTTCGGTCTCCTCCACCAAATCTGGGCCCAGAAACTTTCGCTCACCTAAGTCGTCCCAGCATATTGGAGACCGACAGCGGCGCCCGTACAGGGCCTCGTACGGCGCCATCTGAATACTGGCCTGGTAACTGTTATTGTAGGCAAATTCCACCAGGGGCAAACACCGTGCCCACCCTTCGCCCAAGTCCAGAACGCATGCTCGAAGCATGTCCTCCACGATCTGTATCACCCGCTCTGATTGCCCATCGGTTTGCGGATGAAAAGCTGTGCTGAAGTGCAACTTGGTCCCCATCGCTTGTTGCAGGCTTCGCCAAAAGTTCGACACAAAACGTGTGTCTCTGTCCGACGTGATGGATGTCGGTACACCGTGCAACCTTACTATCTCATCGATGTATGTTTGTGCCAGTCGTTCCCGAGTCCACGTCGTGTGTATGGGCAAAAAGTGGGCCGATTTCGTCAAACGGTCCACGATCACCCATATCGCATCGTGTCCCTGTGGCGATCTCGGGAATCCGGTCACAAAATCCATGGTAATCATGTCCCACTTCCACTCGGGCACCGGTAAAGGTTGCAATTTTCCTGCCGGGCGCTGATGCTCGGCCTTCACCTGTTGGCACACCAGGCAGTGTGCCACAAATCGCGTCACGTCTCCCTTCATTTTGGGCCACCAGAAGGTTTGCTTGACGTCCTTGTACATCTTCGTTCCCCCGGGATGCGCTGCATATGGGGCAGTATGCGCCTCCCGCAGGATCTCCTCCTTGAGCTCCGGTAGATCCGGCACGCAGATTCGTCCCCGAAATCGTATCGTGCCGTCGGAGTTCACCATGAAATCGCTCTCCTTGTCGGCGGTTATTCTACTCCGCACCAGCTGGAGCTGATCATCAGTCGATTGGCCTTCGAGAATCCTGTCCAGCAGAGTAGGTCTGACCACCAGTGTCAGAAGTTGTGCGACTGTCCCTGCCGGTACTACCTCTAGTCTCAATCGCGAAAATTCCGCAATCAGACTATCCTGCTGTGTAATGGCGCTTACATCCGCCTCCACGGCCTGTCCTTTGCGACTCAGGGCGTCGGCCACCACGTTGGCCTTTCCCGGGTGATAGTGGATCGTTAGATCGTAATCCTTTAATAGCTCAAGCCACCGCCTTTGTCGCAGATTTAGCTCCCTTTGGGTGAAAAGGTACTTGAGACTCTTATGATCTGAGTACACATTGCAGTGTGCCCCATACAGGTAGTGTCTCCAAAGCTTGAGGACAAACACCACCGCTGCGAGTTCCAAATCGTGCACGGGGTAATTCCGCTCGTACTCCTTGAGCTGCCTTGACGCATAGGCTATAACCTTTCCCCGTTGCATGAGTACTCCACCCAATCCATTTCGCGACGCATCGCAATATACTTCATAATCCTCCCCTGGCTCTGGCAGGGCGAGAATCGGGGCTCGCGTCAACCTATCCTTGAGCTCCTCGAAGCTTCTTTGACACTTGTCCGTCCAGATGAACTTTTCCCCCTTTCTAGTCAAACGGGTTAAGGGGGTGGCTATCTTGGAGAAACCCTCCACGAAGCGCCGGTAATACCCGGCTAATCCCAGGAAGCTTCGAATCTCCGTCACCGTCGTCGGTTGGGGCCAGTCCGTCACCGAATCTATCTTCTTCGGATCCACCGCGACTCCAGCCGCCGAGATTACGTGCCCCAAGAAACCGACCTCACGGAGCCAAAACTCACACTTTTTGAGTTTGGCGTAGAGTTTCTGTTCCCGTAGGGTCTGGAGGACTGTGCGCAGATGTTCTTCATGTTCCTCGTCTGTACGGGAGTAGATGAGGATATCGTCGATGAAGACCACCACGAACAAGTCCAGGAAGGGTTTGAATACCCTGTTCATCATGTCCATAAACACCGCCGGGGCATTTGTGAGCCCGAATGGCATTACCGTAAATTCGTAATGGCCATAGTGAGTGCAAAAAGCCGTTTTGGGGATATCTTCCCCCTTAACCCGGACCTGATGATAGCCCGACTGCAAGTCAATCTTTGAAAACACCGTCGCCCCCTGTAATTGGTCAAAGAGGTCGTCGATCCTTAACAGGGGGTATTTATTCTTAACAGTGACCTTATTTATCTCCCGGCAGTCGATGCACAACCGGAGACTTCCGTCCTTCTTTCTTACAAACAGGACGGGCGCGCCCCAGGGCGACGCGCTTGGTCTGATAAAACCCTTATCCAAAAGGTCCTCCAACTGTGCCTTGAGTTCCTTCAATTCCGCGAAGGCCATCCTATACGGTGCCTTGGTGATGGGTTTGGTGCCAGGAAGCAGCTCTATTGGAAAGTCAACCTCTCGCTCCGGCGGCATTCCGGGGAGTTCCGTCGGAAATACATCCGGAAACTCCCTTACCACTAAGTCTCAAATGTTGGATCGTTGGCGCTAATCATTAATCCCAAAAACTCGAGCTTTTAGAGGTGCGCATCCGATTCACTTGAAGCAGCATACACCGCACCACAGATCTCGACCAGACCCAACCCACCTAGATGTTGGGTCTATTGTTGGGCCTCTTGCCGTTAGGTCTATTGCGGACCGCATCCCACTCAACCTATTGGGCTCACCCAATCCAACTCACTAGTCCCCTGGGCCTATTGTCTCAAGGCAGGAAGTTGGACCTATTTGACCCATAAGTAAAGGGCCAACACCAAAGACAACCAAGTCTGCACATCCTTATTGGGCAGGAAGGTACCGAGTATTTGCTCCTAAGGGTTCTCTTGGGGTCAAGACCAACATTACTCTTCGTAAGGGGTCTTTCCTGCTACTACTTCCCTCGGGTAGTGCGTCCTTTGTCGTGTCGTCGCATAAGACCTCTCGTCCGTGTCGCGACTCCGAAGAATCATTTCCGGGTTCAGGGCAGTAAAAACGGAACTGTCCCAGTTTGTCACGTTAGAAGCAAAAGTCGTGCTTCCGGAATGAATAATTTCCCCCGAGGTGCTCCTCTGTAGATGATGCATGGCCGGTCTCTGCTAGAAAATCCCCCTCCTGAGAAGTGCTGGGGTCGTTTCTTGTCCATGTCGTACTCCGAGTCCTCTATCTGATGTGTTTCCAGGTTCCTTGCGGCGTCTTCGGATATTGGGGTGGTCGGCCCACGTTGGGAAAGTCGTTCCCGGGTTATGGCTGGGGTCGTTTCAGCCCTCGGCAGACTCATGATCCTTCTGCCGGGTGCGTGGAACGGCCAATTCCCGCCCCACCATAGTGGCCCTATCGATCACATTCTCGGTAAGCGGGTAGACCCACCGTCGGTATTACCCAATTAGTGTCGCTATGTGGACCACCTTTGGGAAGGCGAGCCTGGTAGGCTTCGTCTTTCCTAACAAAAAGGGGAGAGCGCTATGCCATGTCACGTAATCCGCTGTTGGAGTAGCCGATTCTCCACTGTTGCCGGAACCGTCGTATCCTCTTCTGCACCATCGATTGAAGAGCGGCTTCGGGCCATTAACCGTGCAAACAAAGAAACCAAGTTAGCCCTAAGGTTATCACCCTAGCACCTGTCTTACGATTACACCTATATTACGTTCCCTTTTCCCCGTACTCTCACGTACTACGCACCTATACCTTGGTTATCTCATGTCCCATTTGCTTGTGGCACCTTACACAGTGGATGTGGATCACGTCTACTATGGTTGTGGTTGTATTTTCTCTGATACCATTTAATCTGTCACGCCCCCGGGGGTTTTTGAGTCATTTAAAGCGGAAAATTGCGTGTCTATTTTTTTTTTCTTAATAAGGTAATATAAACCTCAACCCCGGTGCGTGCCAGACCGCCACATACACAAATTCACTCTGTCCACGGACAGAGTCTCCTTTGTATATGCACGGCGTCTCATTTACAACATACAATTCATCACACATTAATCACCAACCAACAACCATACCGTAGACCTTCATCACCAATTAAAGCAAGTTTGTAAAGCGGCGTCAGTGTTTGGAAAGGATAAAACCCAGCGTTTGCAAAACCCGTGCCCACACGGCACTTCGTTTTGAGAAAACATTTTCGCAATCCTTTAATTTATCATGAAAACATGCCGCATAAGAAGGAACGCCACTAAACGTAATTAAAACATAAGAATACACCTCATCCACAGAGCTAATTAATACATGTTCACAACTAAAGCCATCCACAAGCAAATTAAGTATTTATACGAAAAAGGAAATGAGATATAATCATAATAACCAAGTGTCCGACTACGGTCCTCACGACGCAGTCCCACCGTCACCCCGGCTGACGCACCTAGTAGCAGTACCTGTCACGGAGTGGGTAACGTCAGTGACAAACAAAGTAGATGTCTAATAGTATCAAGAAGGAAAAACGAACCGAATACACCGAGTACACCGTAACCTTTCGTTAAACCCCTGTGCATATTTTAAACTGGGCACCAACCCCAGATTATTTATTAATTAAGCTGGGCACCAACCCCAGAGTACCTGTCGGGGAGACTAAAGTCCCCCCTCGTGCACAAACACCTTTTGATGCTTTTAACCTCTTCACGGGGCTAGTGCGGCCCCTATAGCTGCCGTGAAGAGGTCCTCACGGCTCCCACCCCTTTGTGAGGCACACGGGTCAAAAAGACCACTTTTCCGGAAAAGTACACCATGCAGTGGCCCGATCCGCCGGTGTACGTGCAGCATCCGAAACCGGATTGCCAAGATTGGCGTGTGGTGAGCACCGCGACCGCAGCCGCTTAAATTGTTAGATAAAACATCATTAAGCGAAAGGTTAAACTGTCCATCTACTTTGTTAGGTAAATTTAAGAGTACTTTAATGGCGATAAATGCACTTACTGCACTTGTTGCACTTATAGCAACCCTACCCACCTGGTTGGAGAGAAGACGGGTCACCCGAGCCCTCTGCACTCTCCCGCTGCGCACCTGGACCTATAAAAGTCCGCACGGATACTAAGATCAGAATACATACTAACATATTGCAACAGAAAACCCCACTCTATTATGTACGAAGAGTCCGGCACCGTCCCGCTGTCCGGCGGGACACCCTCCCCTTGCGCGGCCGTCGCCGCCCGTCGGAGCCGCGCGCGGCGTGGCTCCGCGGGCGGCGCCCGCAAAGTGCCCCGCGCGGCGTCCGCGCGGTGCCCGCGCGGCGCCCGCGCGGCGCCCGCGCGCGCCCGCGCGGGTGCTCGCGCGGCGCCCGCGCGCGGACCGCCCGTGCGGCACCCCGCGCGGGTGCCCGCGCGGCTCCCGCGCGGGGCCGCCCGCGCGGCACCCCGCGCGGGTGCCCGCGCGGCGCCCGCGCGGGGCCGCCCGCGCGGCACCCCGCGCGGGTGCCCGCGCGGCGCCCGCGCGGGACCGCCCGCGCGGCCCCGCGCGGGTGCCCGCGCGGCTCCCGCGCGGCCGCCCCGCGGGGCCGCCCGCGCGGCACCCCGCGCGGGTGCCGGCGCGGCGCCCGCGCGGGCCGCCCGCGCGGCACCCGCGCGGGTGCCGGCGCGGCGCCCGCGCGGGGCCGCCCGCGCGGCACCCCGCGCGGGGCCGCCCGCGCGGCGGCCGCGCGGTGTCCGCGCCGCGCCCGCGCGGGTGCGACCCGCGCGGCGCCGTCGCCGCTTGCGGCGGCGTCCGGTCGTCCGCGATTGTTTTCCCCCCTCCCCGCGCGATGCCCTAGCGGCACCGCGCGTCCCGCCGTCCGTTCCGTCCGTCTAGCATGATTACGACGACGGCGACGGTAACGGGGACGGCGGAGAAACTCAAGAAATTGACGAAAAGGCGACAGGAAAAATCCGGAAAAATTACTAAAAAATATTCTACTAACCGGAGATCGTCGGGAAGGTGTCCGGTCGTGTTTCTTGCCTTCGGATCGGCGTTTGGGACGATCGGCTCCTTCTCTTTTCCTTCTCCTTCCTCCGGTTAGGGTTCCGTCTCTCTTTTTTTCTTTCCTCACCGGTTGGGGTTTCGGTACGCACGAAAGAGGAGGGTTTGAGGAGGCGGTATTTTAAAAATAGGGTTTCGTTCGGTAAACGGGGGAATAAATAGATCTTATTATCTATTTATCCTTTTTATCCAATTTCACGCATACGCACCGTCAAAATCCTTTCGGATATTTTGACTCCGATTAATTAATTTATTAATTGATTAATCCTTACCGATAACCCTATTACTTAATCATTTAATTAATATCCGCTTTATCTTACACGTGCGTAACTAGGAAAACCCAAAACATCCTGTTTCTATTTCTCAAATAAATATCTGACTTACGAGATAAAATCTTCACCCTTTTAAATCCTGGCCACCGATTATTTAATCACCTTCATTAAATAATCATGGGGGATAAATTCCCACTTGGATTTAAATCATCGGTTATTTAAATTTCCAATTTTCAAATCCCGGTCACCGATTATTTAATCCCCTTCATTAAATAATCTTGGAAAGATAAATTTCCAAATTTAAGTATCTGGATTTTATCTCTTATCCAATCCGCGAGATAAAATCCCCCCTTTTATTCGTACGTAGGAGGATTTAAATTTCCGTCACCGGATAATTGATTAATTAATTAATTAATTATCCCCTACGAGATAACCCACCTTATCTCTAACGGGTGCAAGATATTTTTGCACGGTTTCCGAAGCGTGACTAATTACCGCGTCGCTAAGGATCCCGTTCCGGGAGATCCCGACATCGGATTTCGAATCCGATCGCACCGTCGGTCATCGTTTTTCGCGCTCTATCGCAGAAAAATACACACACCTTGTCCCGGCCGACTTTTGAAAATTAAATAATTTTATTTCGCTTAAGGCTTAAGCGATTACATGTGGGTTCAAAAATACCCCTAAGAGTCGGGTCACTACAGCACCATGCTCACAGTAGAGCACCATTTGATCAAGTAATAAATAGGTTATAGCATAGTGTCTTTTTGGACCTTAAGAGTTTATGAGCCAACTTTGTAAATGGGCCTTGTGCTGGCCCAAGCCTGTGAGCACGAGCTTCGTCTCGTCGTTTCGGACACGCTGAAACTTACGGCGCTGTCTTTGACTTCCTGGTTTGGAAGATCGAGTCGTTTTAGTGTCCAAGAGAGAATAATTATGCGATTTTGGAAAAGTTTAGGGGTCGAGATGCAAATGTAATACCCTGACTGTCTTTAGACAGTATTTACGCACCGTCTAGTCATTTTGTTAGAGTTCCGTGGGCTCTCGTTGAGCGGGAATTGAATCTTGTTCCGTAAATCGGCTAAGTTACCCCGTGTTAGCATAGTATTGCTGTAGTGTTGTCGGGATGGATATGGTGAGTCTTTTACTGACTACAGTTTCTGTTCAGGGCCTAGCTGTTCAGCACCAGCCGCCCAGTAGTCTAGCGAGAGTTCGGGATCGGCCTACATTCGGGTGGTTCGTTCGACTGACTTCAAGGTGGGTTTTTGTTTTGGGATTTAGCGTCGGGAGTCCGGCAATTGCACTTTGTTTAATATAAATATCTAATCGTGCTAACATGATAGTCACTGTGGTTTTATCGTTGAGTATATCTGGTACTATGGTTACTTTGCTCGAGGCTGCAGCACGCGCACCCGCGGTTTGGCCACCGCAAAGGGTGCGCTTTTCCGGAAAAGTGGTCCATGACCCGTGTATACCCACGAGGTGACGTAGTGGGGCCCCTGTAGTTGTGGGGTTTTGATGCGCCAAGGTGTGAGCGGTGCGACCCGTCGTTTAGTTGTCCGACGTGGGAGCGGTGCGACCCGTCGGTTTAGTTGTCCGACGTGGGAGCGGTGAGACCCGTCGATTTAGTTGTCCGACGTGGTCAGGTGTTACAGGTTTACAGGTGTTCGTGCGTTCTGTTCCCTCTTGGGAGGGTGGTTGCTCCGGATAGTTTACGGTTGGACGCATTTCTTTACCCTGCATTATTATTATTATTATTGTTTAGTCGCTGACTTCCCACTTTGCGACAGTGTCCTACAGGGGGGAGAGTTAGGCGACGGTGAGGCCGCGGCAGGAGTTTCTGGGTCCCAGGAGACCCCGAACAGTACTTTCTCTTTTCTTTCGCATTTCATTCACTATTTGTAGACTGTGGTGTGGTTCTCGATACCCTCGTGGGGTCGGTGTGGATGTCGGCATGGTATCTAATGATTTATTTATTTCCCTTTCATCCCTGTTGGCCGCTTCGAAAAAAAAAAAAAAAAAAGAGCACACGAAAGAAAAGATTGCGAAAACTGTTTTCAAAACTTGGGTGTCGTGTGGGCACCGTTTTCAAAACCTTGTGGATTTATGGATTGCGAAAACGGATTTCAAAACCTAAGTGTCGTGTGGGCACTGTTTTCCAAACCTCTGAGTTTATGTTGCTTTCGAAACGGGTTTTCAAAATCTGGGTGCCGGGTGGGCGCCGTTTCAACAATTGAGGATTTATCCTTTCAAACTGATCGGCCGTGAGATTTATTCAGCATTTGAGAATGTGTGTATGTCAGAAACTGTTGTGATTGAATGGATATCCGTGTTTGAACATTGTACTAGCCGCGACGCCGTGCATATACAGAGGAGACTATGTCCGTTTGCAGAGTGAATCTGTGTATGCGGCGGATCTGGGTACGCGCCGGGGAAGAAGGTTTTTCAAAAAAAAAAAAATTACGTGCCAAACACATACCTTTTCGTGAATCGTTTCCGCTAAAATAAACCCCCGGGGCGTGACATGCAGCCAACATAATTGTTCAACAGAAATAGACTATGTCGATCCCTCTTCACTCACAGGAAGAGTCAACTAAATAAATCACAGACTTTCGCAAAATATCACGCCACTCACGCCCTATCATCCTAGGGTCTGCCCAAAAGCCTAGGATTTCCTAAGTCCCAACTGACCTATCCCTAAGCTCTGATACCAACTTAATCTGTCACGCCCCGGGTGTAAACCAGAACCCGGGCCCGTCTACAGATCCGCCGTGCATACGGTATTTCCCGCATACACGAAGCGTCGATAACCTGCTCAGATATAAGAGATAATAATAAAAGAGCATAATAATCAGAGCTGAACTAAAACTACTGTATCTCAGACAAAAGCTGGAAGTAAATAAAATACAAATATAAAATAAATACAAATATCTCTCCCAGCTCACCACAAATATACAACCAGCTGGCAAAGCCAGACCCAAAAAGAAATACAAAAGAACTGTCTGAGAAAACCGGATACACCAAAAACTCCAGCTAACAACACTCGGGTGGCTCTCTATCTAGTCCGCAATCCTCTTACCTCGATCAGCTGCTGACGGCCCAGCAACTCCCGTAGAGGACTCTGCAAAACAAAGGGAGAAAAGCAAAGAAAAGACAATGGGGGTAAGAACTACTATAAAAACAGTAGCCTCCCCTAGTGGGTAAAGCCTCAACTCAGACATGCCCACCAGGTCAACCAGAGGCAAAAAGAGAAGAAAGAGGGTAGAAGCTAAGTATAACAGCTGATAAAAGTGCTACCACTAATATGCCTCTACATGCAGAGTCAGGATATAAAACTATAAGAATGCATCTGTACATGTGCCTGACCGAATAACCCAATCTAACCACCAGTAAAAACTGGCACTGCCTGCTCTGCTGTCGAACTCAAGATCACAGCAGCGGAATCTACACACATGGCTCGAATCCGCGGGATCGGCACACATGGCTCGCATCCCAAAATAAGTATCTGACCGGCACACATGGCTCGGTCAAAAGTCCACCTCCGGAGTGGCACTCGAGGGGAGCGACCCACACAAGTAAAGTAACATCTGTAACAAGTAACCCTGTGTATCAGGACTAGATCATGACTCTGATCAAAGTGGGAAAAACCCTCCACTAAAGAAAACCCGTACCCCCAAACAATGCGATAAATCAGTAAGTGGAACACTCCATCCACTAGAGGAATCCTATCCCCCAATCTGATGCAACAGTAATAGCCTGGTCAACCACCCAAGATTCGTGGTTGCTGCAATACCCTACCATCAAGCCCAACCTGTCCCAGATCTCAAAATCTGACTACACTATCCCAGCCCCCGCTCGAACCCGAGCATGCTATCTCTGAATTCTAAATAATAGGAGAAAGAAAAAAAAGCATGGTTTCTCCTAAGTCAAATCCCAAAAGATAGTGTAGCAGTAAATAGTGGCTTAATTAAATGACCATTTAAGCATGCAATTGTCCCAGTATTTTAGTCTATTTCACATGAATAGAAGCTAAAGCAACGAGTGCCAGAACTAATGTCTCAAAGTGATGATTCCTATTGCAAAGTCATTAATTGCTAACCTACCACTAATCATGCTGTCCCGGATAATTGAATAATTAAACAGAGTGATCAAGATACAAACTCATGCCAAAAAAATGCCATCATCATGGATAAACTATCAATTATTTAATTCCTTATTACATGCAAGGTTACCAACAATATGCTAGGCATTTCTAACATCGGGATACTCTGATGTTCCTAGTGGGCATACCAAAGGAGAGGAGTACAACAACCACCCACCTGAAGTGCTGACTGTCCAAAACTCACAGCTGAAAATACCAAGAAATCCAAATCTCCTACTCCAAAGGGTCCAGCAATACCCGAAACTCTCCTGGGTACAACACAAAGTCCACAATTACACATAAATTCCAAAACTACCCATACAAACACATACACAAATCAGTCCCAAAGATGCCTAATTTCACCTGCTGAAAATGCCCAGAAAATTCCAAGAAAAATATCACAGCGATCCTCGCGTCGATACCTTCGAAACGGGTACCTGCACGTCCAAATCCGAGTTCTGTAGGTCAAGATACAAATTCGGCAAGGTGGTCTACTCAAACAAAATCTGTATTAAAAACTGTAGCACTGAACACAGGTAAACAGGGATTTTCACCTCCAATAAAATCTCAGAAAAATCCAAGAAAAATAAGAGCTCGTTCCTTGTGTTGTGTAGATGAAAAACTTGTATAGGCACGTGTCACGCCCCGAGTCCGCCAATTTGTACGGTTCGGGCACGCCAACAGACCCGCCAATCGGGCATGACCTTTTTCTACCCGAAAGGAACGGTAACATCCATAATAACACAACAAGTGTATGCGGAAGCTCAATATCAGAGTACTAAAAATCACTACAAATTTAAATTTTACAATAACTAGAGGATGATGAAAGCATACAAGAGTGAACCATAAATTAAATTTATTACACTTTACATTTCTGAACTTGCAAATAAAATTATTACAATTCTTTTACATAAATTCCTCACCATACAAGGTTCACTCAAGAAATATATAAAAAGGGATACCTCTGCTAGACCCTCTAGGTCACTATGCTGCTGGGCCCTTGCCCCTGTCGTATGCCTCGCCGTCTGCATCTGAACCGTCTCGACCGCTGTATCCATACCCGAACCTGTGGGGAGGTCACCCAAGGGGTGTGAGAACTACGACAGAGTTCCCAGTGGGTTCAACCACCGAGAAAAGTGTCCTACACCACTTGGTCCAATGGAAGCAATAACAATAGTGTGCTAGGAAACTAGAATCCTCAATATCAAAATGCGGCTATGCAATATATATATCATACACTATCTGTGTATACTCATCGACCCAGCACTACTCTGTCTAGCCATACTAGGCTACTATATAATAGGTCACTACACTATCTGTGTATACTCATCGACCAGCACTACTCTGTCTAGCCACACTAGGCTGCTAAGCACCAACTCGGCCACTATGCCGCTGTATACAGGGTCAAACTAACCCGGCCACCTTGGCCACTCTATTTTTCTTTATTCTTTAAATTCTGGTGCTTTAGTTCAAGTTAACCCTCAGAAATTCTTATCCAACGGGCCCCAGCCCGGTAGTCCTGCTACCATAAGATAAGATTTCTAAGGTTGCCGATAACACCCGCAAGTGTTACCCCGTCCTACGGGGAAGAAACGTCCGAACGGGTCTCTACCCGGGAGAGGGGCACTGCCTGCAACTCCAACATGGGCCGCGTTTCACTCCGTAGGTCCGCCCGTTTTATCTTTATATTTTTTTTTCTTTTCCTTCTTTTCTTTCTCTTTTTACTTTAGTTCTTAGCCTCTTTGCCTTTGAACACTTGCTTTTCTTTCTTATTCGAGCTTATAGCTCCCTTTTTGCCACTGGCAAATCTCTTTCTCTTTCTTTTGAGCATTTAGCTCTATACTTTCACTTTTAGCCTTTCGAAAGTACCTCGTCCGACGGGTCACTGCCCAGGGAGTCCTGCTCCACTTGACGAGTCTCAAATTCGAATGCGTCATCATATTCTCTTTCGTTCTCTTGTCTTAAGCAATTTGCTTGTCTTGCTTATTAACCAATTTAGCTCTATCTTGAGCAATTTGCTTGTCTTGCTTATTAACCACTTTTTCATCCTTTACCCTAGATCTTGCCACACGGGTAACTAGAGAGTCCTCAGGACTCTTAAACATTTCTCTTTTATTTCTTTAACTCAAATTGAAGTTAAAGTTATTGTCCATTTGCCCAGACACCCTATGACTTTCTAGGGTTATATTTGTTTAATTCTTTAACCTTGGGATCTTATTCCATTTTCCTGATTCCTCATTGAATCCTAGAGTTAACTTAACTCTACTTTTCTGTTCCACTTTTAACTTAGAGTTACACTGACTCTAATTTCCTGTTCACTATTATCTTAGAGTTACACTGACTCTAATCTCTGTTTTCCCTTTTATGTCTCCACACTTATCCATTTTTTCCCTTTTCGTGATTCCTTACTGAATCCTAGAGTTAACTTGACTCTATTTTCTTGTCTGTGAGTTTAAACTCTAATAGTTCACCTTAGGTTCTCTTTACCTAAGTTCCATGTCATACTCATCCTAGAGTTCCTTGACTCTATGTTGATCACTCTATCCAATGTCCTTAGGTTATCTCCTAAGACAATGCCACTCGTTAATTCCTAGGATAACTCCTAAGTTTGATGTCACTCGTCAAACCCTAAACTAGGTTTTCTCCTAGTCTTACTACCAACAAGTTCCGTTCCCTTATGTCACATGATCCTAGGATTGTACCCTAACATGATCACAGTCATCACATAATTATTCATTTCTACGCATGCAATTATTTTCATATCCATCATAAAAATAATATTTATCCTCTATGCATGCAATTATCATCAATTTAGATAAGTCAAGATTGCATTTTTCCCCTAATTCTTTTACACATGCAAATTAATTATCTCCTTTTTGGCAACCAACAGTTGCATTTTCCATCTGTGTCCATCTACACATACCAGTTTATCCCCTATTTGGATGAATCATAAATGTCACTTTTCCTCTTAATATCTCTACACATGCACATTTATCATCTGTCTTTGGCAACCAACAGTTGCACTTTTCATCTGTATCTCTCTACACATGCAATAATAATCATAATTACCTAACGCCTCTAACAGGCTACTATCATGCTTCTAGATCGAAAAGCAAAGGAGTAAGGGGAGAGGTCACCCAATTTCGACAGAATCCCCACCTTGTGGTGTCCCCAATTGCTTGTAGACACTTGCAATTGGTCTTCGCGCGATTCCACTTGTTCCCTCGAGCTTGCATGCAAAACGGCGCACCTCCCTCGAGTCTGCATGCAAAACGGTGCACGTCCTCCAGACCTGCACGCAAAACGGTGCACATTATAAAAAAATCCGCACGCAAAACGGTGCTCACCATTTAAACCTGCACGCAAAATGGTGCACGTTAATTCAACCTGCACGCAAAACGGTGCACGTACCTCAAATCTGCACGCAAAATGGTGCATGCTCTACTATAGGATTGCACGCAAAACGGTGCACGTTTTTCTAGTCCTGCACGAAAAACGATGCATAACGTTAGAGACTGCATGCAACACAACGGTGCGACGAAAACACAAAACCTTGCACGCGCAAAACGGTGCACGTAC